>JAJMDG010000108.1:288965-333656 GCA_030565715.1 Hanseniaspora singularis (nom. inval.) | reverse complement strand
GGATTTAACATCAGTAGACAATCTTTGATAATGAACTCTTAATAAATCGCCTATATTATTCAATCTATAGTTCTTTAAAGACATTATAAAGTTTTTAGTTTTATAGAAATCAGTTAAATCATTCTTATCCATGAACTCTTTCCAATACTTTTCATTTTTCCAATAACTATTATCAGAATCATTTTCATATGGTACTAAACCAAGAACAAATTCATCATCATTAGAATTATCTAAAATGCTATCTAAGTTTCCTTGCTTACTCAACTGTAACCAATGCTCATCATGATCGTTTAAATCTATAAAAAGAACAGAATCTACATTCAATGGTAATATTAAATCAATTAACATATATTTAGAATAGCTTAATTGATTTTTTACCAAATTAGTAGGTCTCATCCATGAAGCCCATTCTACATTTATAATTTCATAATCGTAACCTTTTGGAATTTCTTTGGCTATTTCTTTTTTAGATAGATTAGATCCTTTAGAATTCCAAATATAATATTTGTTTTTATTATTGTTAAAAATAAGGTTTAATTTACTTAAATCTTTTTTATTTGTTATTGTTGTAACAACATGTAATAAATCATCAACTATAAATCTCTGTTCTATACCATTATCTATTTTTTTAATATGGATTAATGGATTTCTTTCTAAAAGATCCATTGCTTTAAAGCTTTTCCATGGGGAAAAATCTGAATGTAAATCTAATGTAAATTCACTAACTTCATATTTATCATCACATGAAACAAACTTTAAAGATCTTGTTTCATTTGCATTAATCTTAAAGTTAGAATATCCAAATGTTGACATTGAAATAAAGTCTAAAACGTCCTCTTCTTTGTTTCCATCATTAGCAACTATTTTTATACAAACATTACTAATTTCTGTTTCTACTGTTGTTCTACTCATACCTCTAACACTGTTTCCCAATGTTTGAACATAAGCTTCACCAATTATTACTGGAGATTCATCTAAATCACTCTTATGAGATTCTAAAAACAAAGCTTCAGGAACCTTAATAATTTCAAAATCACTATCATCAAATGATTTTAATTCATTCAATTCTTTTCCAGTGGCATATAAAGTTTCTCTAGGGAAAATCGTCAATTCAGTTGTTGGTAATAATAAAATTTGGAAGTTTAAAATTTTCTTTAATGGTTTTAAAGATTTAACTAATTCAATTAACTTGCTAGATCTTTCTTCAATTGGGTCTATAATTAATGTCAAATCAATAGGTTTTGTAAAAGATTCTTTTTCAAAATTTTTAGAATTTAAAAATAACTTATAAGCAGTGTCAGCTTCAATAAAAGATAAGATCTTGTTTATAGGACGTCTAACTTGAATCGTTTCTGCTGAAAAATGAATACCTTGTTTTTGTGTTTCCTTTCCTTGTGCTAAGTCACGATGAGAATAATAAATTAAATAAGATATAACATCTTCCATTGATTGCATAGGAATCATATCGTTTTCTTGATAACCTAATGCTATATTCAAAGCTGCCATTCCTTGTAATGTTTTGAAACTTTCATACTTCATTAGGTTGTACCATAATTGTTGGCTTAATGGCTCAACATTTTCTAAATTTAAAAATCTTCCATTTAATACAACAAATCTTTTTGATGATAATTGTGCAGGTGATAAATCTAATAACCATTCTGAAAATCTAAGATCGTCATTAGTTTTAGAATTAGAATTAACTGGTTTTTGTTTTCTATTTGCTTCTACTAATGATTCAATTTTGTTTTCATCATTTAAAATCAAGTCTTGTAGTTGTAACCAATTTTTATCATCAGGGTTAGAATTGGTAATAAGTCTTATCTTCATTCCATATAATCCATTCTTCAATAAATTTGCAATATTCTCCCATTCTGAAATATCACTATAATCTGCAACAATAGTTAAAATATGGATGATTTCATATTCATGGTTTTTTGTAAATTCAAAAACATATCCAAAATCTCTGTATTTTACAATAAAGTCTTGA
This sequence comes from Hanseniaspora singularis (nom. inval.), assembly GCA_030565715.1. Lineage (NCBI taxonomy): Eukaryota > Fungi > Ascomycota > Saccharomycetes > Saccharomycodales > Saccharomycodaceae > Hanseniaspora > Hanseniaspora singularis (nom. inval.). The sequence continues at coordinate 331,669 of JAJMDG010000108.1, read as the reverse complement.
TCAGTTCTGGTGATTGATGAATCACCAAAGTAATCTGGAGTTACGGTTAAATCTCTTTCAATAAATGGTAAAGAGTCGGAGAATAAAATATCTCTTAATTTTACTTCATCATATTCTAGTTTTTCACCTTTAGCAACTAAATTACTTAAATATGATTTAATAAATTGAATATCTTTATTCAAAACAGATGATATGAAATAGTTCCAAGAATTAGATCTAAATGGGTATATTTCACCATTAACAATCAATTTTTCAAATTCTTCAAATCTCATATTTTTAACTAAAAGTTCGACCTTGGATTTAAATGCTTTAGTTTCTTCCATTAATGAAGTATCAACATCTATAGAATCCTTGTTTAATAATAAATTAGATAACTTTACAGGTTTATTAGATACTTGTAAAACTTTATTTAATAATTCTAAATCATTAGTTACAGGAATGAAACCGACTCTTTGAGGGAACCCATCAGAAATGATAGTTAAAACTCTAATGAAATCATTAATCATCTCGTCATCGGAATCTAAATCTATTAAGAAAATAATTTCGTTCCAATTTTCTCTAAATCCTGGGAACTCTTTATCATGTTGTGAATCTAAAAATTCTTGTAAATTATCTGTTAATTTTTCATATTGTTGATCGTTTTCTAAATCATTAACAAATAATACACAATCACTATTTGGATCTGTCTTTGTTAAATCAAATTTTCTAGGCTGACTAAAGGTTTGTAATCTTTGAGACATTATACCATATTCTAACAATACTTGTTTTAAAGTTTCAACATTTACACCACCATAAGTTTTAAATTGTGGGAAAACTTCCAAAATAGATTTCTTTAAACCATTCAAATTTATTAATTCTTTCGAGATAGTTTCTAAAACTGCATATTTAGATAAATGTGATTGTTGTAAAGGTATACCATTGATAAAAAGACCAATGCTATCGTAATCAATACGGTTTTGTGATAAAGCTTTAATTTCTTGTTCAATGCTTTTTTTTTCAGATAACACTACATCTTTCTTAATATTAAATTCTCTTAAAAGTTCTTGCTGTTTATCTTTTAAAACAATAGTGTTAATTTCATTTGATAAATATTCTAAACTTTTCCATGGATCTTCATTGTGATTATCAATGGCGTTTAAAGAAAGTAGAACATCCATATTGTGCAAAAATCCTTTTTTATTCTTTCTTTGTTTAGTAGTATAAGCAGAATCAAAAACTATTTTGGATTCATTAAAGGATAAGCTTTTAGAATTTTTATTATCATACTTGATTTCATAAAAACTTTTATCATCAAAAGAAGAGACATCTTCAATTGATTCATCCAATATAGTATCAGATGTGTCGTACCAAATTAAATCAAACTTACCATCAATTGCTTCCATTAAAAAGACTTCAAAAAATTCATTGTTTAAAGAACAATGTAATTCAACCAAAGAATTCAATGAAATGTTTTCTTCATCTTCATTAATTTCTTTTTGTTCTTCCATATCTTCTTCATCTTCATTAAAATCAAAATTATGTGGATTTAAATCTGCTGCAATTAATGGTTGGCCGTTTAACATATGTGGAAACATAGAATCATAAACTAATTGATCAGTTTTTAAATAATATATTTCATCAACTGAATGTTTAACACCATTTAAAAAGAAAAATTCTTCATTGGAATATGGCGATTTGTTTAAAATTGTTGGAATTGGTGTATTATAGTACAGGGCATACAAGTTTGCTATAATTACATCTTCGTTATGTAAAAAAGTGTAAACTTTTTTATTTAAGGACATTTTATCAGTCTCTTCATCTTCATTATCTTCTTCACCTGAAATAAGCTGTATAACATTGTTTGTTATCTCTTGTTTATTTAATTTTTCTGGATTAAAATTCAAGTAATTTAATAATGGATAAACTTTTATAAAAGAATTCCAAATTTTTAAAGACTCAAAATTTGAAACCTTAGATTCATCATTTTCTAAAGAGGTAACACTTAGAGGAAATGTTACCAATAAGAGGCAAACTAAAGTTTTATATAATGATTGAAAGTAAAACATTGTTTTATTTCATATGCATATATATGTGTTTGTCTATGTAAATAAAATTCAATGGTTTATGTTTAATTTCATTTTAATTCATAACTAATCTAATTTTAATTTATAACTTAATAAAAACGTATAATTTATGCGCGTGTTAACTTTTATTTTATTAATAATTTAAAAAAAAAAAAAAAAATTCGTGTCATATACTACTAGTATTATTTGAAATTACATATATAAACATTAAACAATGTTATTCAACTGTTCAAGAAAAAAAGGATTATTATTCATTTTAATTACATTTAAAACACCTTCTTGTAAATAAAGTGTCTTTTGTTTAGCATTTTCAAGTGTATTCTTCAGCCAAGAAAAGTCTTTCTCCATTAATCTCTCATTGGAAAAATCTACACTTTTCAATTGACTTAACTTCGTATAAGCGATTAAAAGTTTATCTAATCTATTATTGAATTTTTTAATATCACTTATTAAACTTTTAAGCAAGTGAATCTTTTTAATTGAAAGTTCTATAGATTGCGATTTATAGTTTATTTCATTTTTCAAGTTTTCATACTTCTCTGTGCTTATATATTTCCAATCTAATTGAGATGAAAGTCTAAAGAGTCTCATATCTAAATTCTCAGGTACATTAAATATCTTCTCCATACAGTAACTATCGTGATCACTCATCGCATTATCAATCACTATTTCCATCTGCTCTTCCAAGTTATGAATTGATGCAGTTATTATATCATCGTCAATATTTTCTCTATCATGAACAGCTTTAGTTAAATGTTGTTTAAATATATTACTGCATTCGTATAATAATTTAGTCATAATATTTCGAAAATCATCAACATGTTTTTCATAAGAATATCCTGTTTCTTGTATTACCAATGCAGTGTTATTTAGTGTTGGTTGTGGCATTGATATATCTAGTTTTATTGTTTGTTAAATGTATAATACCTGTGCAGGTTGGTTATTTAAAAAAAATTGTCACAATAAATATCATCTAATGAATGCATTGATTAGGTTATTATTTGTTTTTTTTTTTTTTCTTTATGTTATAAAAAGTTCAATTTGTATGATTTTTTTTTTTTTTCTTTTTAAAATAACTAAATACAAATAAACACGTGACATATACTACATATATAATTTGTTTATCAATATATTCTAAAATCCTTAAAAATTATAATCTTATTAAAGAATGAAATTCTATTTTTTTTTAAAATTATTATAAAATTAATTTAATATATAGTTTTATTTAATTACCTTTTAAAGTATCCTTATAAATATTTAGCTAATAATTCTTCAACTAAGATAGCGTAGTCTTCACCAGCTTGTTCTTTAGTCATCCCTTCAAGCTTCTTCCAAGCATCCCATTTGTATCTATCCTTTAAAGCAAAAACACCTGGTCTAGAAGAATCTTTTGGAACATCACCAACGGTGTGTTGCTTGAATAAAGCGTATAAACTTAATAATTCATTTTGAGATAATTTACCGTTTGGAATATCTTTAACTTTAGCAGCAGCTTCTTCAAAATTCATTTTATGTGTATATTAGAAAAATTATAATTAATCACGGATTATAAAATTATATTATCTCTATTTTAAAAATTAAAAAATTATTCTTTATTTTTAATCTACTTATAATTATTAAATATATTAAATTTTATAATTTTCTTTAAAAAAAATTAATTCCCCCCATCAACTTTCAATGATAATTTTATACATTTGTTTATATATAAAATCAAAAAAAAAAAAAAAAATTATATAATAATAAAAAAAATTTTTGTTGAAATTTTATTAAAGTGTTAATTTCATACCAATATAATATTTTTATCAATATAAAAAAAATTTATTTATAATAATAATAAATGCCTATACACATGATCAGATAAGAGGAAAAAAAAAAAAAAAAAACATTATTTGTATGTTATTTTAAACAATGCAATAAAATAATTAATATAATTATATATAACAAAAACTATATTTTTAAATTCTGTAAATAGTTATTATATTCATTTAATGATGATTTATCTTTACTGTGAGAAACAGTATTTTGTAAAATATATGCAATAACAGTAAAAGTTTGTTGTCTTAACATTTCATTATCAGCAATGAAAAAAGTTAATTGATCATTTCTTTTATTTTGAAAATTTTTAATAAATTTTTTGACATCTGATAATAAAGAATAAATATTTAATAATGTTAAACAACCTGAATTAAATAAATTTTTTGAGACAGGTACATGGGAAATATTAATTTCAAATTTATTAGTTTTAAATGATTTATCAAGTAAAAATTTTAATTGAATTATATCATTAGAAATAGAATAGTTGTTTAATGGGTTTATAATATGCATTTTTTGATTTCTAATATCCACTAAGCAAATATAGTGATATTTAATTTTAAAATCTTGGCTATCATTTTTTAAAAAATAAAATATAGCATAATCTGTTTTCACATCAATATAATTTGTTTTTATGGCATTTCTAAAATCCTGATAATTAAAGAGCGAAATGCCTACATTAATTGAATCTCTTTGTAATAGATTGATAAAAAAATTAATTAGTTGATAATCATAATGCTTTTTAGAATTCAATTGAAAATACATACTATTAAACAATTGTTCTGGTGGAATACTTTGAAATGAATAATCTTCATAATCTTCAAATTTATAGTTTGGTAAAGAAGCAATTAATGAATTATCTGTATAATTTGAATTATTATTCTTTTCATGAAAATCTATATTATTTTTGATGTTTTCTAAATGAGAAATATTTATATTAAACTGGGTTAAAGTGTTATTTATGTCTAAAAAATGCTTTTGTAATGATGTTGCCATGTTTGTTAGTTCATCTGTTAATGGTTGTTTGTTTTCATTAGGTGATGTTTTCTTTTTAAAACTTATGCTTGTGTTAGGTGTTCTATAATAGTTAGTGGACATGTGTTTTACAATATTTATTATTAATAAAATGATAGTTTATTTTATGATGGTGTTTATCTCTATTTTTTTCCTTTAATAGCGTTGTTTAATTCAATGTTTGTTATTAATACTAACAAACTTTTTCATTCTATAATTTCATTAGAGTGTATATTATTACATTTGGAATGTTTAAAAAAGAAGAACTTGATCTAACTGTTTGTTATCTGAACATGATTACTTCACAGCGGATAATTTTATTTTAAGTTTTTTTTGTTTTTTCCCCTCTTATAATAACTAATAAAACTTTAAACCAATAGACACTTTGAATCTATTTTTTTTTTATATCTTCGTTCTTTAAAGAAATCTTTGTAACATTAATAAAACCTTTTTGTTTTTTTGGGATATATGCTTAGAAAAAAATTGACAAAAAACGTTTAATCAAAGAAAAATTCTTAATCTTGTTTTTCTTTAACAAAGAAAATGATAATGGTAAAAATTAATAAAATGATTTATTGAAAAGAAACAAAACAATTATATATATGTAAGAGGGAATTTTAACTACAAAAAAAAAATTTCTCTTTCCACATAAAAATCACACATACATTTTTTTTTTATGCATACCTAATTAAAAGAATTGATTTTTTTTAGGAAAACCTTCAAAAATTTATTTTTTTTTTTTTGAGGATTTAACATTAATTAAACTTGTTTAAAACTTGTTTCAAATAAATAACAGTATAGAAATAAAAATTTAAAATTAAATTTTAAAACATAATACAAAATAATTTTTTTTAAAAAAACTGATAATAATCTAAAACCAAATTCTTTTATATATATATATATATATATATAACTAACTATTGAACTTATATTTACTTTAATTAATTAATAATACTAATCTCTTTGTTTTATTATTATTTTGATCTAGTTTTTTTTTTCCTTTAAAAAAATTTTTTTTTTTTTTAAACTTATATTTATCTTTTTAAAAACTATTTGATTAAATATTAATAAACCTTACCAAGGAACATTTTAAGTATATAAATATATAACAGTTGAGTATTATCATTATTATAATAACACTCTTGTTTAGATAAAAATTGTCTTTAAAATAACAAATCACATAAAGTTTATATAAAATGAACAATAATGAAGAAAATAAAGATGGAAATAAAGCAAAAGATACAAAAACTAAAATACATCCACATGCTAAAAAAGTTAAGATTTTAATTGATAAAAAAATAGCAAATATTAATCCATTTACAAAAGTTGTGGAACCAGCTTTTAATAAAATTAGGCTGAGGGATCTTTCTACAGATGATAATAAAACAAAAAAAAATTACACATCAATATCTAAATCCAAACTGGTTAACAAAACTACTAAAGATACTGATAAAGAGATTTATTCAATTAGCAAAAATGAGCCTATTGTTAATGCCAGTCCTATTGTTGATAAAGAAAAACTGTTGAAAGAAAAAAATATATTTATAAAAGAGCTACATCAACAATTTCAAATAGATTCTATAAAACCTAATCAAGAAGGAGAAGATAAGGCTGTTACTGAAAATAATAATCAATCGGAAATTACAAATAGTAATGAACCTAAAAAAGGAAGAAAACTTAGAAAAGAATATACTTTACCACCAAAACCTTTAAAAGGAACGCCATTCTTTGAAATGGAAATGAAAAAATATGAAGCTGCAAAGTATTATTTAATAAATCAAAATAAAACAACTCTAGCAAAAACATGTAAACAATTTAAAGTTTCAGTTCCTACATTAATTACTTACATGGATAAAGATAGAGTCAATACTTATTTAAAAACAGGAAAATACAGTGGTACTTCGGCAAAGAGGGAAAGAAGAAATGTTAAAAATCAATACAAAGAAAAAGATCAACAGAGTGATAAATGGATTGATACAATAAAAAATTTAATTCATGAAACTGAAACCAATAATGGAAACAACAATAATAATGAATATAATGACGGAAATACAACTATTACTGAAGAGCAGATCAATATATCTTCTAATTTGGATCAAAATTCAACTAAAGAAAAGAAAATTAGTGAGCATTTACTCAAAAGTAAACAATATATGAGGAATGCACAAATTAAGCTTCAATATATGAATGGTCTTCAAAAACTGAACTCTTTATCGCAAAATGATAATTCACTGGGTTTAGCAGGTGCCCCTACTAATAATCTCTTATCAACGATCAATAATAGTGTTCAAAATCAATTATCCAGCAATAATAATAATGTTCTTGCTCAACGAAAAATTCAACTACCTCCCTTAAGACTGAACAGTGCTCACCAAAATATAGAAACACCAAATATCTCAAATCAAAATATTAGTAACGTTCTGAAGCCTTATGATCAACAAGATAATACGCAACCTAATCTTTTGACTATTGACTTTTCTAGACCTAGTTCTAGTTATTATCCACAAACACCTTTTATGCAAACACCATCCTTAAGCACGGCTTCTTCGCTGATGGGAACAATGTCACAATACCATCAACCAAATTTCAAAATGCTTTCAACTAATACTACACATTTTAATAAACCTTTATTATTACAACAACCAGTTAATCTGAATCTGAATAATACACCAAGTTTATCACATGGGAGTGCACCTATCTTAAATAATGACAATACATCAAAAATTATTCAGCCTAAAAAATTAGATAGCCAAGAATATTCTCAGCTGGGTCTTTTGTTGAAACAACCAAATAAAAGCTCAAACACGACTGAAATTAGTGGAAAACCTGGAAAAATGAACTTAGATAAAAGAAATCAGCCACCACAAAACCTGAACCTGTTAAATGTACCTAAGAATTTATCTGGCAATCCTTATGGAAACCATGAAGGTTATGTCATTCCACCAGATCTTATTTTTGAAGATAATCCTATAAGCAATACTGATGGATATAATCCAAAAATCAATCTGACAGCGGTTAGTCAGCAAATTAATAAATCTATGGATAAATCAAGTTTAAATTCTAAGGATGGCGTTGCACGTGATACGCCAAATAATACTCTATCTAGTGTAAATAAAATAAGTAGTTGTGTTGTAAGCAGTAGTAATCGTGAATCTTTAAGTGCAGGAAGCACTGTGATTACACCACCAAACTCAGGCACAGTTAATAAAGATAATAAAAATAAAATTCTGAAATAAATAGAATGATATATATGAATAAGAATCTATTATTCTAAATATATTATTATTTTTTTTTTTTTTTTGCTTTATAAATTAGCTAATTGATTTTATAAGCGAGCAGTAAATTATTCTAAACTTTAAAAAAAAAAAAAAAAAGCATCATGTTAAGATGAGTAATTTAAAAAAAAAAATATATATATATATATACATTACAACAATAAGATTTTTTTACTAATATTCCGCAGTAATCATATAGTATAATTAACATTAGTTACTAAACCAAGAATTAATATATATCTATACAAGCATAATACTCTTCTTTATATAAATATAATGAGTATTAAATCTGATATGGCAGAAAGTTTGGAGGATGATATTGAAAAGCAACAAAAGATAGTTAATTCAGAATCAAATGTATCAAAAGAAATCGAGTCGTTATTGCCAGGTGATGTAAATATTTTTCATAGAAGAGCGATTAAAAATGTTATCTCATCATTATTTGGACTAATGATAGTGTTTGGTGTCTTAAATTCAAGTGGTGCATTAGAGCCAATGATTTATGATTTATTAAATGAAAAAAACGGCCCTTTGGGATTGGAAAATAAAAAGCAAGTTTCATCAGTAGACATTTCTTGGATTTTTTCAATCAACTTATTTTTTCTTCTAGGATCTGGTATCTTTGCAGGATGCAAAATAGATAGAAGTGGCTGTAGGGGATTAACATACTTTAGTTGTGCCTTGGCATCTGTAACTATGTTTTGTTTCGCTAAATGTGGTTCAAGCTTAGCAAAGTTTATCGTTGTGTATAGTTTCTTTGGATTAGCACAAGGAATATTGATGACTTGTTGTTTTACATCATTAACTTTTTGGTATAGTAAAAATCTTGCAACCTTTGCTTCTATTATAGCTTTAGGTGGTTCTATAGGTGGTATTATCTTTCCAATGTTTATTAGAAAAAGTTATAGTGAACATGGATTCGAAACAACAATCCTTATTTATGGAGGTATCGTGGCCTTTTGTGGTGTTATTTGCTCATTATTATGTGATGATAACTTTAATGAAAGAAAAAAGAGTAAATCAGATTTAAACAATGAGAATGAAAGTAATTCATTTAAATCACTATTCAAGATTTATATTAAAGATACTATAAATTTAAAATACTTTTTAGATTTTAGATTTATAATTTTATCCATTGGATTAAGTGCCTCAGAAATTGGTACTGCTATAATTGCTACATATTTAACATCATACTGTTTGAAAAAGGGGTATTCTAAACAAGAAGCTTATCTTTTTATTACTGTGATGAATGCATTTGGTATTTTAGGAAGAGGATGGGGTTATATTGCAGATAGATGGATTGGTAAATTCCAAGCAACATCAATCTGTATGTTTATAGCATCAGTTTCAAACTTTGTCTTCCTTCTTGCCTTAGGTAAGCATAAATGGGCGATGTATCTATTTTGTCTCTTCTATGGCTCCTCAATTTCAGGGTTCTTATCTTTATGTCCTACAGCAGTCTCTGTTTTATGTGATGAAACAAATTTTGGAAAAAAGTTTTCCACAATGTATTTGTTTTCTGCCGTTATGTCAATTCCGCTATTAGAAATTTCTGGGGCTATAATTGGCGATCAAACTTCTAGTATTAGATACCAATATTTCTGGATTTTTACTTCCTGTATTTTATTAATTGGGTCAATGTGTTATATGTATATAAGAATTTCTTTCATAGGTTGGAAATGGAAATCATTTTAAATATAAATAATAATATCATAATAATAATTTTTTTACTGTTTTTTTACTTTATGTTGTTTGTTTTTTTTTTAATTATAGCTTATCTATTTCTTTTCCGATTCTTCAAATGCATTAGATTTATCAAAAACATTATATTTAAAATTTCTAGCTACTCTTAAAGCATCGAGAAGATCACTTTTAGCTCTATGTGCAGGAGTAAATCCTGCAACCCGCATATCAGGTTTCAATCTACTCTTCAATTCTAACAAAGTTGAAACATCAATTACTCTATGGCTTAATAAAGAATCGAATTTAGGCATTTGCTTAGAAATGAAATTCCTATCGAAGTGGACAGAATACCCAAGTAATACACCTTTATCACTTTTATTTATATATTTTGTAAGAAACTTAAAGCAATCTTCATCAACTTGTTTTAAACTCTTAGCATTGAAATCATTTAAACATTCATGTAAAAGACCAGATTCAGTATGTATTTTTTCAACTTTTTCATTCATTAAAGACTTTTTTATATCACACTTGCTTAATTTAATAATAGCATTATAAGAAGCACCTTTTATAAAATCTAAATTTCTATCAACCAAAGACATTGAAAGTTCTAAAATAGTATCTTTTTCAAAATCTAGCCCAGTCGTCTCTAAATCTAAACATATACAAGGTTTATAATAAAATCCATCGTCAGTTTTAACACTAAGAAATTTTCTAATTCCTGTCTTTTTATCTACTTTCACTTTTGTATCTATTATACTATTATTTGTTGAATTATGTCTAATAAAGTAAATTAATGGATTAGTGAAATTTGGCGCAAATTTTGTATACTTCATATTATTCAATACAATAGAACTTTTAAAAATGAATGACATTTTTACAAATATATATTTATAATTTTCTATGTTTTGGAAATTGTATATCTAAGCAACGTATATCTTCTTATTAACGTTGTTTCAGATAAGGTTATTGATATTGAAAAGAAGGCTTCGTTAAGTCTTATCTATCTCTAATCTTGAGGTAATTTCAAAATAATAATATTTATATAACTAAAAAGAGAAAAAAAAAAAAAAAAAAAAAAAAAAAAAAAAAAAAAAAAAAAAAAAAAAAAACGTAATTAGTGATAAATTTGTTAAAAGGATGTTATCATCGAGAAATCATTAAAAATATAAATTATAAAAAAATTTTCTATTAGCGGATTTAAAATTAATAAGATCAATCATAAAGAACAATAAAATAACATAAATAAGTAAATAATAATTTATTATTATTTTAAAAAAAAAAAATGCGAAAAAAAATTTATGGTTCTATATATCTATATAAAATAAACACAAAAAATATTCTTAAAAAATTTATATTCATCATATTAACTTAAAAAAAGAATTATTTTACTATAATAACCTAGGAGAATTATTAATTATATTAAATCAATAGAACAGTCCACATTTATTTTTTTTTTTTTTCTTTGACTATTATCACTTGTCCTGATACAAGTAAGTATCACCAATTCGGTCCTTTTTTTTTTTCTATAAATGTTTACCATGAAATTCACAGATACCATTAAAGGTAAATTTAGCAAATTTAATAAAAATATTAAACAAAATAAATCGACAAACATTGATGATGAAAAGAAAGTAAACAAAATTACTAAAAATTCTGATAAAACTAAAAATAAAAGATCAAATAGTTATGATACATATATTCCTAGTCCATTACAAAATCAATCTATTCAAAGAACAATTAGGAAAACCAAATCTAATTACTCAAATATCTCAAATGATTTAACAAATGATGAACTTGATTTAAATTCACCTTATTCAGATAATGAATATGATGACATTAGCAGTGATGAAGATGATGAAGATGATGATTATGATGAATGCTCGTATATCAACAATCTAAGAAAAATTAACACAATTGCAGAACCTTTATCACATGGGGTTACTTTTTATACACCTTTAAATAAAGAAGAATTAGAGAGAGAAAAGGATGATAAAATTAAATTAGATCAATATAAAGACCTTCTAGATAAAGCAAGTAATGTTAACACAACTATTTTATTGGAATTGAATTTAGACGGTACAATTAAATATTTAAGTGATCATTTATTTATTTTACACGATAAAGAACGTCTGGTTGGGCAAGATATATCAAATTTTTTAGAAGGTTCAGAAGCAGATAAACATGTTTTTCATAGAACTACTGAATTATTATTAAGGGATAATGAAAGTTATAAGATTAGATTTGCGATCCCAGCCGGCCCAAAGAATCAAAATAGCGAAGATGATGATGAGTTAGAAAATACAGATCCAAATACAGAGGGTTTTGAAAACCCTGATATCGATGAATTGCCAGACGCTTATTACCATCTTGAAGCACAAGGTGTTTTGATCAATGATGTTTTCACTAACAAGCCAGTCCTAACTATGTGGATTATTAAGCCTATCTTTGATGTAGGTGAACTGGATGAATTACCAGATCAACTTGTAGAAAAACTTGGATTTGGTGCTACTATATTTAATGCCAAATTAAGCACATTAGATAATGTTTATAACTTTGATGATATCTTGCCAGATAAAACAGAGATTTGTAGAATCTGTGAAAACAAAGTTGCAGATTGGTGGTTAGAAACACATTGTAGAATGTGTCTTTATGAACATAATCTATACGATAAAATTTCAGATGGTCAAGATAATTTACTAGAGATTAGAAACGGTCTTATCGAATTAAAGTTAAAATTAGATTCACCAACTTCATCTCCAATAGTTACAGCAAAGGATTTTAGAATAAACGCAAAAGATTTAAATATACCGTCTTTATTCTCAACTTTAAATCTGTTTATTGCATTTTGCGATGATTCTTTAAATATTAATAACAGTGAACTGACAATTCTGGTTGAACAAATTACATTAGAAAATATTGAATTTAAATTTTCACCTCAATCACAAAATAACATTCAAAATGTTCAAAATTGGAAAGATAGGTTGGTATCATTGGTTTTAGCTATTCAAGATGGAGTCTCTGAATCACAAGATATTTTAAAAGACATTTTATTCACAATATTGAAACTTGGTGATCTAAAAATTATAAGATTAATGAGACTGAAACATACACAACAATATCATCTAAGATTAAAAACGGAAATCTTCATTCTCACAAATGAAGTTTTAAAACAAAGAATTCAAAGTAATAATTTAAATAAAGATTTAAAGGGGCTTGGATCTAATATTAGCATCTATTCAGGTAAAGATACTACTAATTCGGAATATAATAATTTACCCATGGATTTAAATGAATCTGATATGGACACAAGTCTATTAAATCGAAATTTTACTTTTGATACCATAAAAGATTTGCCAAGATTAATAGATTCTAAAGATAAGGAAAAGTCTTTAACACCTTGCCAAACTGATAAAAAGGAGATATTTTTATCCGCAAATGAAACTGAGCATGATAATATAGATTTGACTGATAAGAGTTTTATAAGCGATATTCAAGGTATAGCTGATAAAATGGATAAAATATCATTAGATACACCTGATACTAGTAATGATCTCTTTAGTTCTGCTAATAATAATTCAATGTCCAATTTAAAACGTTCTACTTCAGATTTCAATGGTATTTCTTTATCAGGCTCTATGTCTCCTACTTCAACATTAGCTAAAGGAGTAATGCCGCACTTTGAAAGCAATGCTAATAAATCAAACGTTGGTAATATATCCGTTGCCACATCAATTTTACAAAGAAGAACAAGTGCTAGTAGTTTAAGACATTCATCACAATCATTGAAAAAGAGTTCACCTTTAGTATCACATGCAAAGTCTCAAATAAACGCACATATACCATCAATGTCCATTATTCAGAAAAATCCAACTACAAAGAGTGTATTCATAAAATCCCCACTAACTTCACCTTATATGCATGCTATAGAGTCTTCATCTTTAAAAAATCTTAATAACTCGAATATAGGACACAACCTGACAGACAAATCTAATTCTATTGACTCTACAAATAACATAAATAACACATCAATTGACCCACCTAAAATTGAATTACACGAAACTCCTATTGGATCTGTTGTAGCTTTATCAACAATGCTTAATAGTTCAAAGGTATTAGCTTCAAGTAAAAATACCACAAGATCAGGTTCAAGTTTATCACATTCCTTAAAATCCGCGCCAAACATTTTAGACTATGAAGTTGTCAAGCCTATATCAAAAGGTGCTTTTGGTTCAGTATTTTTAGCTAAAAGAAAGGCTACAGGTGATTATGTTTCTATTAAATGTTTAAAAAAATCCGATATGATTTCTAAAAACCAAGTTACTAATGTAAAGACTGAAAGAGCAGTTATGATTTCACAAACTGATAAAAATTATATTGCTCATTTATACGCAACATTTCAAAATAAAGAACATTTGTTTTTAGTTATGGAATATTTGGTGGGTGGTGACTTAAGACAATTAATTAAAATGATTGGACCATTGCCCACTAAATGGATAAAACAATATACTTCTGAAATAATATACGGGGTTGCGGATATGCATGAGGATGGTATAGTTCATCATGATTTAAAACCTGATAATTTATTATTAGATAGAAATGGACATGTGAAATTTATTGATTTTGGTTTAAGTAGAATAGGTTTACTAAATAGACAAAAAAAGAAAGAACATTCATCTCACCAGAAGTCTCATTCTACTAGCTTACATAGATCAATGTATACATCACCACAAAACTCATTTTCTAATCTGGTAAGCTTAAATAAAGTCAGTTCTGACTCTTCTGGCAGAAAAACATCAGAAGAACTCAGATCAGATGGTAATTCCTCAATTGGTTCCCTTGGATCTTTTTATGCAATGTCTGGATCTTTAAACAATACTAATAATGGTGTGGTTGAAGCTTCATGTTTAACAAAGGATGATAAAAAGAATATGACATTTTCGTTACATAAAGATTCAAATAACAGCAGTGGATTAAACCACTTTTTAAGAAATATTCATTCAAATGGGAATGTTCCAAGAACAACAACACCACCAACACCTATAAAAAATTCAGAAAGTGACGAAAATCCGTTACATAGAAATGCTAGTAACTCAGATGGTACAGATTATGTCATATTCAATCCAGATGATTCAAATAGAAACTTTAAGTTTATGGGTACACCAGATTACATGGCACCAGAAATTATTAAAGGACTAAGTGAAACACCAATGTGTGATTTATGGTCTGTTGGATGTATATTTTTTGAATTCCATTTTGCATTTCCACCATTTCATGGTGATTCTCCAACTGATGTGTTTAAAAACATTTTAAGTTGTAATATACAATGGCCGGAATTTGAGGACGAATATGAAGAGAGTATGTATATAAGTCCAGAAGCAAAAGATTTGATATTAAAACTATTAGTTGTCGATCCAACAAAGAGAATTGGTTATAATTCTATAGACGATATTAAAAATCATCCATACTTTGACGATTTAGATTGGGATAACGTTTTTAAAGATGAAGCAGAGTTTGTACCAAGTGTATTGCATCCTGAAGATACAGATTATTTTGATAACAGAGGTTTAACAATGGAAGAAGATCTATTTGTTGGAGATGATTCAAGTTCTAGTGAAAATAATAGTTTTGAAAATAGTAATACCTCTAAGTTAGAAGCAGAGTTTAATAATGATCATAGGCCAGCTACTATTGGCTCATTTTTACAATCTTCTAATATAGGTGAGAACGTTTTAAATAAGGTACATACAGATTCACATAGTGATTTAGAAAGTCTTAAAAATTCTGAGCAAAGAAGTAAAGGCTCATCAATATCAGGAAGCAGTAAATCATTATCAAAAACAAAGAATTCTAGTTCAAATCCAAACATGAACTTTGGTACATTTAATTTCAGAAATATTAAAGCATTAGACAGAACAAATAAAGAAGTTATTAATAGATTAAAAAACGAGTATCTGAATAACGGTAATAGTAGTGGAAGTGATTGTCCACCAAGTGGAGTAACAAAATCGCATACAAGAAATGCATCTTTGAATGGATTCTTTGGGGGTGTAGTTAACCAAAGCTCGCCTTTAACTTTTGCTTTAAATGAACATCAAAAGAAGACTTTTGCATCAGGGATTTCATCTATTCATACACAGAGTGATTTTGAAGATTCTGAAACAGGTGCTAGTGTTATATCTATTCCTATGGCAACCACAGATTCAATAATGGAAGCCGAAGTAAACACAACTACTGAATCTCAAGTTGGCTATATTAATGATAAAGATCAAAGTGTGCTTGGAACTTTTGAACCGCACGAGCTCATTACCTCCAATATTTCTACAGGTGTTAAATTTAAACTTCCAGTAGCTGGGTCGGAATATAACAATAGCGATAACTGTGATTTGGTATCACAGAAAGAAGCTAGGATAGATGCTTTAGCAAAGTTACAAAATGTAAGAAAATCTAGAAAATTTAGTAGTGTATCTCAAAGTATAGCAGGAAATAGTAGAAGGGCTTCTGGAAGCTCTCTTGGTACTAATAATTATGGATTTAATAATTTTGAGAACTCAATATCAACTAATTCTTCACTGTACAACTATTCTTTTGATAAAAACTCTATGTTCTTTAATTTGGATGTGTTGATTTGCGAATCTATTCCTATACATTCTTATCTGATGAAAAAGAATTTAGAACAATTTGGATGTAGAGTTGTTTCAGTAGGAAACGGTGATGAATTAGTGAGAAGAGCTACAAGTGATGTTAAATTTGATTTAATTCTTTCCACATTTTTTAATTCAAAATTGAATTGTGTTGATATATTCAAATTAATAAGAAACACCAACGGTGCTAATTGTAATACACCATTTATAGTGATTACAGCATTTTATCAAGAAGCGAAAAAAATGAACGTTTTCGATAATGTTTTAGAAAAACCTATTTCAATGAATCAAATGAAATCAATACTATCTAAATATGCTTTAAAAAAGGCAGAAGAATGTGAAGATACGTTATTAAGTGATTTAGACAGTGAATTCTATTATGACTCTAGGTTGGAATAATATACATATATATATATACGTGTATGTAAATTTAAAGTAAATTTTGTTTATTATCAATATATAACTTATTAAAAGATTCTATATATACTAAAATAATGTTCGGATATAATGGCCACATCTTTTCATTCATGTTCTAAGATCTCTTTTTTTTTTTAATTTAGTGTAATTCATATTTAAAAAAAATTTTCTTTATTCTAAATAGAAAAATTCATTTAAAAAAAACTTCGTCTTTCAATGAACAAAAAAAAAAAATAAGCATGTTTTAGAGTAATACTTGAATTAAAAAAAAAAAAAAAAATCTCATCACTTTTAATATATATATTTAAGATTCAATAAAAAAGCACTTTATTAAAAGAACCAAGTCAAATTAAATTAAAATATTTATTGTATTATTTCTTTTTTTTTTTTTAATAAAAGCATAGTAAAACTATTATTATAAATACACATTTATTTTCCTATTTTTGTTTAATCTACTTTGAAATATTATAAAAAACAACAATGCCTACCGTTTCTGTTTACAAAAAAGACTTATTTACCTTATTAGGTAAACAATACACAGACGCCGAGTTTGATGAATTATGTTTTGACTTTGGTATTGAAGTTGATGAAGATACCACTGAAGAAGCTTTAAAAACTGGCGCTGAACCAGAATTAAAATTAGAAATTGGTGCCAATAGATATGATTTATTATGTATTGAAGGTATTGCTCAATCTTTAAATGAATATATTGGTAATAAGGAAGCTCCAGTTTATAAGACTTTAGAACCAACTACTAAATTATTTGTTGAACAATCTACTGAACAAATCAGACCAATCGCCGCAGCTGCCATTTTAAGAAACATTACCTTTACTCAAAAGTCTTATGACTCTTTCATTGCTTTACAAGATAAGTTACACTCTAATATTTGTAGAAACAGAACTTTAGTTGCTATGGGTACTCACGACTTAGACTCTATTCAAGGTCCATTCTACTACAAAGCTTTACCAAAGGATGACTTCAAATTCATTCCATTAAACCAAACAAAAGAAATGACTGGTGCTGAAGTTGTTGATTTCTACAACACTCCAGAACAAAAGAGTAACTTAGGTAGATTTACTCATATTATCCAAGATTCTCCAGTTTACCCAGTAATCTTAGATGCTACCAACACTGTATGTTCTTTACCACCTTTAATTAACTCTGAACACTCCAAGATTAGTGTTAACACTAAAAATATTTTCATTGAAATTACAGCTATTGATCAAACTAAAGCTCAAATTGTTTTAAATCAATTAGTTGCCATGTTCTCTAGATACTCTGATGAACCATTCTCAATTGAACCAGTTGAAATTGTTAGTGAACATAACAACCAATCAAGAACAACCCCAGATGTTGCTTTAAGAACTATGGAAGTTTCTAAAGCTTACGTTAATGATGCTTTAGGTTTGAACTTAAATACTGAAGAAATGTCTAGTGAATTAAAAAAGATGTCCTTAAAGGCTGTTCAATCCTCTAAGTCTGATGATATCTTAGATGTCTACATCCCTATCACCAGACCAGATGTCTTACACCCATGTGATATTATGGAAGATGTTGGTGTTGGTTACGGTTTCAATAAAGTTCCAAAGGATGGTACTTTATCCAACTCTTCCTTCATAGCTACTCCATTACCAATTAACAAAATCAGTGATATTTTCAGAGAATCCTCTGCTCAAGCTGGTTGGGTTGAAGTTTTACCATTAACCTTATGTTCTCATGATGAAAACTTTGCTTTCTTAAACCAAAAAGACACTGGTGATAAGGTTGTCGAATTAGCTAATCCAAAGACTGCTGAATACCAAGTCGTTAGAACTACTTTATTACCAGGTATTTTAAAAACTGTTAAAGAAAACAGAAAACATACCCTACCTATCAAGGTTTTTGAAACTGGTGATGTTGTTTTCAAGAACCTTGCTCTTGAAAGAAAAGCTTATAATGAAAGACATTGGGGTGCTATCTATGTTGGTAAAACTTCAAGTTTCGAAATCATTCAAGGTTTATTAGGTAAAATCATGCAAACTTTCAGAACTGAATGGATTGCTGACTTTGGTAAGAAATCTGCTGGTAGAGGTTATTGGATTGAAGAAGATGCTTCTAACAACACTTACTTCCCAGGTAGAGGTGCTAAGGTATTGTTCAGAGCTAAAGAAGGTGCTGAACCTGTTGTTATTGGTGAATGTGGTGCTTTACATCCAGAAGTTATGAACAACTTCAACATTCCATATGCTGCTTCTTATGTTGAATTAAATGCTGAAATTTTATTATAATTTAATTATATACCACTTGATATATATATTGTCTAATATTATTAATATTATTTTTTTAAACTCCCCCATTGAATATATGTCAGTTTATTACTATTATTAATGTCTTTTTTTATTATTTTTTTTCTTTTTAGTTTTTTTTGGTTTCTTTGATACATTAAAATTGGTAGAATCCATACTCTTTTTACTTACAACCTCAGACTCAGTAATATCGGCTGAGGTTGTAGCTTGTAAAGATGTGGCATCAGTGGTATCACCCTCCACTTCATCATTGATATTCAGTGGTTGTACCAGACTTAATTCTTCAGAGCCATCATCAAGTATTTCAGTTGAATTGATCCCTGAAATGTCTAACTGATTTTCAATAAAATTATCTATATCATTATTATCATGTTCCTTACTCAAGTCTTCATCCTTTTCATTTAAATTCTTTTCAATATCTGTACTGGCCAAAATATTGGAATTGGAATCGGAATCACTACCCGCAGTATAAAACTCGGATTCTGTAGTGTTTTTAATAGATTCTATTTTATTTAATCCACTGATATCTTCAATCTTTAAAGAATTGTTTGTGTCTCTGGATAATGATTTTTTTATTTGTTCTGAAGTAATAGAAATATTCTTTTCATCAACATCAAGTGATAAGCCAACTTCCATTTCACCCTTATCAGTATTATTCTCAATAGATTTCTCTTCCAATGAATCAGTGATCGGTGCCTTCCCTTCAACTATTTCTTCTTGTTGTTTGGTAATATGTTCTTCTTCTTTAATAATAATTTCATCTTTACTTTCAAATTTTTCTTTATCCTCATGGATTTCATTCACTGATTGTTCTATAACATCACTTTTGACCTCAGAATCAGCAATATCATTATTATCTAAAAATATTTCATTATTTTGAACTACTGAGTCAGATCTTTCATTAGATAAAACAGTTTCATTGACATCAGGTACTATAATATTTGTAGAAGTTTCGCTTATTATTGATGTATCTCTTGATTTTCCAGCGTTTTTTAATTGGAAACCAATATTTCCAGATGCAAACCTAGGTCTCATACTCCCCAATTTCACACTAAAAGTTTCTCCTTCTTGAGTTATTGGTGAGCTTAGTTGATCAAGGCTATCATGTGAAGATGCTATAACGTTTAACTTCTCTGTTTGTAATTTTAAAACTGCATCTTTATCATCAACATTTGTACTTAATTCTGTTGGAATATATTCCTTAGTGATATCATCTAACTCTTTAGTAGCTTCTGGATGGTTTTTAGCATCTTCAGATACAATATCATTCTTAACCATCTCTTGCCATTCTTCTTTCTTTGGTTTCATCCAGCTTGGAAGCCATGATGAGGATTTCTTTTTCTTATGCTCATCTTTATCCATTTTTTTTAAAGTGTCTAATAATTCCTTTTGTTTCTTTTCTCTATCAGGGTTAGGTTTATCATCAATTTCTATAAACTCATCGCTTAATGTGGAAAATCCTAATTGTTTTAAAAGAACTGGAATCTTTTTTCTATAGCCCATATGACCATTAACAAGTTCAGAACAATCCAAATTTTCAATTCCTTCACAATCCACAGGGGATAAACCTGCAACCGTAGAAATTCCACCAGCAGTTGCTCTAAATAAATAGCCTAACACCCAGTCCTTTTCAGAGTAACCATTTACAAATCTT
Organism: Hanseniaspora singularis (nom. inval.); assembly: GCA_030565715.1. Lineage (NCBI taxonomy): Eukaryota > Fungi > Ascomycota > Saccharomycetes > Saccharomycodales > Saccharomycodaceae > Hanseniaspora > Hanseniaspora singularis (nom. inval.). Next base: position 310,824 of record JAJMDG010000108.1, on the reverse strand, counting down.
CCAGCTACTACAGATCTACACATAACTAACTCATCCTTGTCATAAACAACAGGAGCACCTAGCATTACTACATTTTCAATAATTCCACTTGCGCCTCTTTTACATAACTCCTTCAAACAGTAATAAATAACTCTTGAACCTAATGAGAACCCTACTAATGTGATAGGTCTATCACCTAAATTCTTTTCCATTAAATATTCAGCTAAAATGAGACCAGTGTTCCATGCTCTATCTAATGATACATTCCATGGATTATCAATCAAATAACCTAATTTAGATAAAGCCATAGGAAGTTGGATAGCACCCATAAATGCTGTTAATATAGTAGCACCTAAAACTTGTTGAATAGTTTGTGTTATGGCTTCACTTGCTAGGATATTCATGGTGTCACCAGTGGATCTTAAAATATCAGGTTCCCAATTTAACGAAAACAAATCACCTTCTACAGGATCAATTGTTGAAAATGGTAATCTAACATCATCTTCTTCACCAGTCATCCAACCTGCAACTGAGATAATCAAATTTAATCTTCTGTTATTATACAAAGGTTTAAACTCAAAAGTTTTTACAGAACCCATTCTTCTAGACATTGATGAACCACCAATCTTTGCACCAATTGCTGTTGATGTTGTAGCAACGGCTGCTGTTCCACCGATACCTGTTAAAAATCCAGAAAACCCAGTAATACCAACAGTGGAAAGACCAGCAGCTACACCAGCACCAATTACCGGAGCCAAAAGACCACCACTTAATCCTAAAACTAAAGAACCACCAACTGTTGCTAACCCAACATACGCCATTTTCTTTCTTTTTCTTAAGTTTTTTCTTTTTTTTAATAAGTCATCCCTAGTCAATTTTTGTTGTTGATCTTGTTCTAATTCTAAAGTCTCAGTTATTCTTTTTTCAAATTGATTAACTTCTTCAATGGTGATAGAAATGTATTGAGCAAATTGTTTTAATATCACTCTAGATCTTGCATCATAACTGCCTTTAGATAAACATAATAAAAATAAGTCACATATAACAGACCAGGGAACATCAACATCCAATTCAGTTTCATGTTTTATATCCTCAATAGTAATAACATTTTCTGGAACAATGTTATCAAAATCCTGATCTTCTTTCTTCTTTGCAGAAGATATCTTTAGACTCTCATTCTTTTCATCAATTTGCTCTGAATTTTCTTCATTTAAATTTTCACTATAAGGATTAACAACTTTTCTTTGAATTTTTAATGCCTTCATTAAATCATTAATTTCTAATGGGTATAAACCAAGATTCTCAATCATTTTTATTTCATCTTCATTGAATTCCATATGAAAGTATATTCTATTCATTATTTCTTCTTTCCAATACCCATAACTCTTTTGTATGTTATGAAGATTTTTTGCAAGTTTCTGATCTTTTATCATATTAGAACTTAAGTTTCTTGAAGCTAAATCTGCGCAAAGTTGATTCAATAACAAAAAAACACACCCAGCATAAGCAAATTTTTCATTGTCTGTTAATAACTGTTTCATACCATTTAATTGATTTCTTTTTGTTAAGTCATCATGTGTAATATCCTCTTCTTCTGCACTAGTTTCTTCTTCTAATTTACCACTGTTCTCTGTTTGTTCTTTTGTTTTATCTAATAATACATTTTGACTTTTATTCTTCTTATCTGAATTATCATTAATCAAATTTCTTTGGTAAAGTGTTGTAGATGCTAATAGGTGATCAATTTTAGCATTTGTTTTTCTAGATGCCATTGCTTGTTCTTCACCATCTATTTTTGTATATGCAAACATATTACTATCATTATTTAAATCATCATTATCATCACTTTTATCATTATCATACGTTTTGGATTTTCTATCATTAGTATCATTAACCCCACTTTCTCTCTTACGGTGAACTTCATGAACTTGCAGTTCACCATTTTCATCGTATATTGTATGATCCGCTACAGCATCCATATCTTCCCAGCCAAAACTATCATTAGAAACAACATCATCATTATCATTACTCTTTACAATCATCGTTGTATCAATTACAGGTTCTGTGCTTTTATCTACTTCACTATTCATTGTATCCTTAAGTGAATGTGACTCATCTAAAGGTTTTGTATCATTAGATTTATTCAGGTCTACTTCTGTGGTTGTGTTTGTCAGAGTGTTTGTCTTCGTTATACTATGCATAGAAAGAGTCTCAGGCAATTCAAATCCAGACATTCTTTTACTATTTCTTTTACTTGTAGATTTGCTTGTATTTCTACTACTGTTTCTACTATTTGCTGCGTGTTTTCCAAAGGGTGAGGAAAAAGTTAATGAGACAGTATTATTCTCTATTTCTTGTTGATTATGTTGAAGTTGTGTTCTCTTTGTAATCTTCAACTCCTTTAATTCAGTTTCTTCCTCTAAATCATCATCATGTTTGTGTCCCATTTTTAATTTCTATACTGCTTTATAGTAATACTATGGTCTTTAAAGAATTTAGAGTATGGTTATATTATGTTTTTTTTTTTTTGTATTTTTCTTGACGTGTTTATTTAACCTCTACTTGTAAAAAAAACCCCAAAAAATTATTATTGTTTATAAACAGATAATCTTGGCGATGTGAATATAAAAAGATATTGTTGGCAAAAACTACTTTTATTGTACATACAAAAAAAAATTAATGTTAAGATATAAAAATAGCGTGTTAAGTCCGAATTTGTAACAAAAAAAAAAAAATTATTTAAAATTTTGGCAAAGATTTTTCCTTTTCAAAAAAATAATGTTTGCCTTCTAATTTATATTTTGTTTCTTTTTTTTTCTTTTTTTTTTTCTGTTTTTGTTTTATATTTTAAAAGTTCAAGCTTATAAACTTTTTAAAATATCTGGTGAAATAAACATAAAATATATAATAATCATCTTAAGATGAAAATAATAATATTTCACTTAAAATTTTTTTAATTAAGAAATTAAAATGTAAAAAAACCAGTACTTATACACAATTATAAAAATGGCCCCAATTGTATGTATTAGTTTTTACTAATTATAAAGGACTTTTTATTTAAAAAGAGTTACATTTTTTTATTTATTTAATTAATTAATAAAAAAAATCTATTAACACTGCAAAATCATAAAGATAAATTAAATTGAAAAATAAAGATTTTAAGATAAATATACTTAGTATAGTTATGTTTTGTTCATATAATGAATAATAAAAAGGTAAACAAATGATTCTGTATTTTAAAAATTCACTTAATTGATATTAATGTGATTGTTAATAGCAGTAAAATTGTTTACTCATGGTTTTATTAAATAAGAGACTTGACATCTTTTTATTAAGAGCGTGAGTAAATTTCTTTTACTTTTTTTTAATTAAATAAATTTTAAAAGTAATTTATATGAGCAATGAATTTCAACTTTACTAACAATAATTAATTTTATTTAACAAAATATCTTGATATCTTTATTTTTTAGTTTTTAATTTGTTTTTTTTTATTAAAACTTTTTAAAATCATAAAGAAATAAAGAATTGTATGAATTTTTAACAAAAAAAATGTCGATAAGACTATCGAACTTATAATTCAATATTAACTTATGTTTTTTTTTTAAAATATTTATGCAACAAGCTATAAAACACTGTATTATTTATAAATAGGCTGCTAGAAAACAAAAAATTGCTAAGACTTTCACCATTGACGTTTCCGCTCCAGTCCAAAACGAAATTTTTGACTCTGCTGAATACGTTAAGTTCTTAGTTGAAAACATCAAGGTTGAAGGTTTAAAGGGTAACTTAGGTAAGTCCGTTTCCGTTAAGGAAGAAGACAGCATTGTCACCGTTGCCTCTTCTGTTAAGTTATCTGGTAAGTACTTAAAGTACTTAACCAAGAAGTACTTAAAGAAGAACCAATTAAAGGACTGGGTCAGATTCTCTGCTTCTAAGGTCAACACCTACAAGTTATCTTTCTACGCTACTGAAGAAGATGTCGAAGAAGATGTTGAAGAAGTTGCTGATGTCGAATAAATTATTTCCTAAATATTAATGAATACTTTTTATATTATATTTGAAATAAATTTAAACATCCAATTTTAAAAACTAACCTTTTTTTTTATTATTTTTTTTATTAATAAATTTTTATAGAACCTTTTACTAATTATATATTATTTTATATACTGAAGTAATTATAATTAATATTAAAAGATTTTATATTTTTGTTAATATTAGGTGATTTAGAATTTAGGATTAGTGAAATCCAATAAACTTTATGTCATAGATTATATAATTTAACGATTTATATATATATTAAACATAAAAACAACAATTTACATAGGTTTGATTAAGAAACATGGATTTTTTTTTTTTTTTTTTTAATGCGCATATAAAGTTTATATCCGAAATATTGTAAAGGGACTAGATACTTTTTTAATATCTGTGTTTTTTTTTTTTCTTGTGAATCAAAAACGATAATTTTTGTTTTCTTTTGTGGTTTCTCATTTTTTATAACAGTAATTGTTCAATGTTTAAAGAATAATTTTTTTTTAAAAAAACCTTAAGAAAGTAAATAAAGGAAAATAAATACCAGAAGTATTATCATGTCTTTCTTTTCTTCTTTAAGATTTCCATCTAGGAAACAAAAAGAGAATAATCCTCCTTCTAGTACAAGTACTAATACTAATGCCAATAGTATACCATCAATGGGTACATTTTACAAACAGCAAGCCACATCTAATAGTAGTATGCTGCAAAGACAAAAGCAGCAACAAAGAGATATGCAACAACAAAGAGAACGTGAAATTCAGCAACAGCAGCAACAACAACAACTTCAACTGCAAAAACAACGAAAACTTCAACAACAGAGAGATCTTGAAGTACAACAGCAGCAGCAGCAACTACAAAGACAACAACAACAACAGATCATTCAACAACAACAAATGAATCAACAACAACCAATGACTCAACAACAGCAAATACATCAACAACAGCAACTACATCAACAACAACAACTACATCAACAACAACAGCAGCAGCAAATACAACAACAACAACAGATGCAATTACTACAACAACAACAGCAACAGATGCAACTAGCACAACAGCAACAACAATTACAGCAAAAAAGATCAAGAATGTATATGAATCAGCAAGCAAGTACATCTAAATCATCAGTTAAATCAAAGCCACAACAAGTAAAAGATACATCAATGACAAAAGACGAGTCGGATTCAAGTACAAGTCCACAGCCAACATTAGAAATGATGTTTTTGAGTGAGCCATTTGTATCGGCATCTTTAGTGAAAGGATCTTTTAAAACAATTGTTAAACTACCAAAATATGTTGATTTGAAAGAATGGGTTGCACTTAATGTTTTTGAGTTTTATACAAATCTATCGCAATTTCACTCAGTGATTCAAGAATATATAACCCCTGAACAATATCCAAAGATGAATGCAGGACCAGATGTTGACTACTTATGGCTGGATGCTAATAATAAAAATATTGTTCTTCCTGCTAATCAATATATTGATCTGGCCTTATCTTGGATCAGTAATAAAATTAATGATAGAAATTTGTTTCCTACTTCTAATGGAATTCCTTTCGCAAACAATTTCCCAAGAGATGTTCAAAGAATAATGATTCAAATGTTTAGAATCATTGCACATTTTTATTATCATCATTTTGATAAAATTGTACACTTATCATTAGAAGCTCATTGGAATAGTTTTTTTGCACATTTTATTAGTTTTGTAAATGAATATAGAATTATAGATAAAAGAGAACTTCTGCCTTTAAATAATTTAATTCAAGAACTTGAAAAACAAGGCAGAATTATTAGTTAGGAGTATATACTATTATGATAAATATGTATTTGATAATAGATAAATAAAGATTAAATCGTTATTTTGTCTTTTTATTATTCTTTAAAATATATATTCGAATTATTTACAAGTTATACCTATATATGATTTTTTTTGTTTTGTTAAATATAATTTCAATTTCTTTTTTCTAAATGAAAAAGAATCAAATTAAGAAAAGAAATATAAAGATTTTTTAACATCAGATAATACTAAATTACCTTTCTCAGGTACTTCCGGGAATTCAATTGGAACATATGCAGTGATGTAATCACTTGTTTTAACCTTGGATTTAGGATCAATAGTATAACTATTAATTTCAGCAGGATCATATGTTTCTAAAATGGATAATAAAGAAACCATTTCTTTACCCTTTTCAACATCTGATGGATTTTCACTATCCAATAAATGTATTCTGAAACTTTCAAGTGTTAATTCATCCTTGATAGAAGGCTTATGACCAATTTTTTTCTTTAATTGTAATCTATAGTTTCTAATTTCATCAGCCAATGGAGAGTTCGACATTATCTTACATTTTATAACATTATTCTTATATCTTGTTTTGAATTCTTCTTTTAATAAAGATATTAAATCACTAGAATGTAATTCAACAAACTTTTCTCTTAATATACAACTAACAGAATCAGCATCTGCTGCTAAAGACCAGTAAGAATCATGGACAGAGGAAAATGTTATATTATCGTCCAAACATTTTTCTGCTGTTAACAACATATGACATGCATCCAAGGAATGGATATAATTTGGTGCAAAGGCATTACTTTGTTTACTAACATCAACCTTAGCAGCAGATGTATTCTTATTAAATGAAACGGATTGTAAAGATGTATTAATTGTTAACTTAGATGGTATTCTATATGGATGCACAACAGGTAACCCTAGAGGAGTAGTCCAGATTAAAGTTGAAACAGACTCTATTTCTACTTTTTTCTTAGTCAAATCGGATATTTTTGGTATAACAAGTGATTTAGAAATTAATTTAGAACTTTCACCTAACCAATCTTGAATCTTTTCAGCTGTACTGAACAATTCCGCAATAGAATCAAAAATCTTTGATGCAATATAAAAACCGTGTCTCAATGTTAAACTCTTATCATTATTATATTCTTCTAATTTCATCAGTTGCTTAGCAACTTGCAATTTAGCACCATATCTAGTCACACCATAAACAGTAGTCATAACAGGTTGTTTAACAACTTTTCTAGTGATTAAATTTTTCAATTTTTCATACCTCTCAACAAAATATTCATCATCTATATTCTTTTCATAATCCTCTTTAACTTTTCTATTAACAATATCACAAACTGCGGTGTAAACATCTTGTGGTCTATCAGAAGGTAATAAATTAACTTTGAAAGCACCATCTACATCACCACCTAAAGCAGCATAATGCTGTAAACCATTACAAGAACCATCTTGATGTACAGGTAAATGACAAATGTAATTTTGATAGCCATCAGGATGTTTTATAGCAGAACCAATTTCAAAAATTGTAGCTAATGCTTGGAAACCGTCTTCAGCTTTCATCCAAAAACTATTTTCCCTTAATGGATCTTCACAATCTTTTAAGATTTCATCTAAATTCTCATTACAAAAAGCAACTCTTTCATCAAATGATTTTTTACTCATACCAAAACAATTACCAAGATGAATCTTCAACCATACCATACCTCTTTCACCAAGAGGTTTACCTTCCCAAAATTGAATTAAACCTCTACTTAAATCATTACCCAATTGATTTAAATAAACATTAATAGGATAAGCTCTACCTCTAAAATCTAAAGTATGAGGGAAGAACATTTTTTCTCCACAAAATGCTCTAGCTAATTCAATCTTATAAGATTCAGTACATCTAATGGAAAAAAATTTCTTTCTCATATTACTCAATTCTTTCTTTTTATTAAATATATCATAAGATGTTAGGTTTGGATCAGATAAATCTAATTTCAAAAGGTTATTTGGATTTGATGGATCAGTTAATTCTAAAAAATTAGCTGGTGGAATTGAACCAAATGCAGCCCCTTTGTTCCAATAGTGTAAAATAACTTCTAAAACACGTTTATTTACTGTCCAACCAGTTTTAGAAATAGTATTGACACCTTTCAAAACTACAGGAATTTTGTTTCCTTCTTCACCACAAACCTTCTTTAAATAATTTAATTGTTCAAAGTTTCTATTAGTTCTTAATAAAGAATTTCTTGTAGTTAAATAGCCACCATTTTCATAATTTGTCCATTCTTTTGGTGAACATAACATTGGAAGTAAATGTAAATCAACATGGGATGATTCTTTACCCTTAACTAATTTCTTATAAATGGAACTATGTAATGAAAGAACACCAACAACACAACCGTCACTTGCTTCATAAGTTCTTTTCAATGCGGCAACTTCATAAGACTCATTACTCATTTTTTTTTTCAAAGTAACAGTACATTTTTCTAAGAATATATTTAGTAATGAAGCACCAATATGAATTTCAACTTCAGTTATAATACTAGGATCAATTAAAAAGTGATTTTCTTCTTTATAAATTTTTTCATAAAATCTTTTGAATTGACTACTATTAGGTCTCATCTTATTTAAAACATCTAGATCTTCCTTTTTAATTCTATATCTAGTGTATTCAGAGCATACAGCATGACCTATAGCAGATATCACAGATGAAATTCTTGTCTCCTTTATATCATCAATGTCTTCTACATCCGTTTTTCTTTTGTATAATGACATTTCTTTTATAATTGAGAACACAGATAAAGTTACTAATACATCAGGAGATAAATCTTTAAAAATATCTTGCGCTTTGGATTTCACAATAGAATGGTTTCTAGTATTTTCCATTAAAGCTTTAACTGAAGGAAGCATTTGAGCTTGCCATTGCTTCAATAATTCAGATGTTTCCATATTATAATGAGTATTATTACTTCTTTTTATAGCTTCTTCAGCTTTTAATGAACTTAAGATTTCACCAGATTTAACACATCCTTCTTCTAAAAGGAGTTGTCTTTTAAGATTAATTCTTTCTATAAGTAGATTGAATTCCTTTCTCAAAGACTTGTTATCATGTGGTATACATCTATAAAGACCAAATAAATCTGTACCTTCACTCTTTACAAAGATTTCTCTCCATAAAGAAGAATCTAAAATCTGGTCTTGTTTGCTTTCAAAAAACTTTAACAATTCAAATTTCTCAAAAGATGATACTTTTAAAGAAGAAACATTCTTCTTTAAAATTTGTGATGATCTTTCTGCTAGTTTATATTCTTTAATCTCTTCTAATTTTTCAGATTTAATTTCATGATTCTCTTTAATAAAGTTATTAACGTAATCTTCATAAAATTTATTGCCAATGGTCGGTAGTCCACCTTCAAAATCATCTGAGTTTGAAGAAAGAATATTATGGCCTTTTAACATTTCTAATTCTTTATTATAAAGATCAATATCATCATCAATTGAATTTATTAAAGATTCACTCATCTTACTTTTAAATTCTGGAATCATGTACAAAACTTTATAAACTTCAAAATTAATGTATTCTTCTTGTTTAAAAATTTCATTTAAATTATCAGATATAATCTTTTCGTTTTTGATTGTGTTAAAGATATTGTTCAAACGTTCATCATTTTTAGAGATTATATGGGAAAAATCATTATTAAATTCAACTTTTACCATCTGTTGCAAAAACAAAGATAAAATCGGGATATCTGATAATTGGGATATAGTCTTACCTTGAGATATATCTCTTTGTATAACACTCTTTAAAAGTATCCAAGGAATTGCAATAGAATCTTTCTTAGACTTTCTAATTTCCAGCATTTTCTGTTCTTTAGCATGAATCAATGATGTTAAATAATGCATATAAAGTCTATTAAATTCTTCTTCATTTATCATTTTTGTTGTTAAAAACTCTTCTAGAATATTAGTAGCTGTTAAAAACATATTATTTCTAATCGCAGATTTAAATAAATTCTTTTTTGTTGTTAATACATCTTCTTTAACTTTAATAGATTCATCCACAGAAACAACGTTTAATGATGAATCAACTGCGTCAAGATAGGATTGACTCAAAACACTTTTGACATCACTATATTTTTCTTTTTGATCTTTTAAAAACTCAGATAAACCTTGAGTTGCACTTTTTCCATTACCTTGTAAATCAATATTGTTTTCAGAATTTCTAAGCATATCAGACATATTATAATCAAAAGATGACATTAAATTAGCAGGTGAATAATCTGCACTCATTGTTGGATGATTTAATTCATTAATAACTTGCTCATATGGTAATGAAGGTTGATGAGATGTTACAGTTTCATTTGATAATAATTGATCATTATTATTCTTTGTGTTAGAAATAAACTTTTTACTTAATAATACATGATTTATACTAATCTTATTAATTGTTATAACAGATGGATTTCTTAATCTCTGGATTGAAGAAGATATTTTAATGTGAGATAACATTTGTTTTTTTTTTGTCTTATTTGAATTTTCTTAATAGTATATGATGTTCTCTTTAATAATAATAAACTAGTTTAATAAGGATTATCCTATAAATAAATATATCTTTTTACTTATATTTATTTAAATATTCTATTTGACAGGTGATGCTCGTTATATTTAATATAGTATTTAAATACTATTTTTTAAAAAATATTGGGTATTCTATATTGAACAAAAAAAAAAAAAACTAGAAAAAACTAGAAAAAGAAAGATATATATGTGTTTTTAAATAAACAGTGTGTCTTTCAATTAATATAATTCAAAACAAGTTGGTTTTATAAGATGTTTGTTTGTTTCTATGTTTAAATATTCAGAAAATATCTAAAATGTCTTATTTTAATACTCTTTTTTTTTTACTTTATAAAAAATCACATTAATAATAAAATATATAGAAAAAACTTGAACATTTCTTTTTTTTTTTTTTTACTAAATTGCAGAAAATATATATTCTAAAAAAGAAAAATCTATAGGTATGATCATTTTATTAGAAAAAAATTAATATAAGTTTTAATTTCCAGAAAAACTCCATTGATGTTAATGAATGTAATCATAGCACGTGATAAATATTTAACTTAATTAATACAAATTAAAGGGTATATATAAAAATATATAAATTAAATTCTCATAAAAACAATTAAAAAAATATGAAGCATGTTCTACTTTGTTTTTTTTTTTTTGTTTAGTTCATATTTTTATTGTTGTTGTTATATATATATATATTCTTTCCTTTTTTCTTTCTTTCTTTCTTTATGAAAAAGAGCAAATCTAAAAATATTATTATTCAGCAAAATCAGCATTTTCTAATTCATCTAAATCTTGATCATCATCAGCTACAACAGCGTCTTGATATTCTTGATATTCAGAGACTAAATCCAACATATTAGACTCGGCTTCGGTGAATTCCATTTCATCCATACCTTCATTAATATACCAATGTAAGAAAGCCTTTTTCTTGAACATTAAAGAGAATTGATTACCAACTCTCTTGAATAAATCTTGAATAGAAGTTGAGTTACCGATAAAAGTAGCAGACATTTCAATATCTTTAGGTGGAACAGAACATACTGCAGATTGAACATTATTTGGAATCCAGTCAACAAAGCTGGCAGAATCTTTGGTTTGAACCTTTAACATTTCATCTTCAACTTCTTTTATGGAAACATTACCTCTGAAGAAGGCGGCAGCGGCCAAGTATCTTCCGTTTCTTGGATCAGCTTCAGCCATCATATTTCTACTATCAAACAATTGTTGAGTTAATTCTGGTACAGATAAAGCTCTGAATGATTGAGAGCCAATGGAAGTTAATGGTGCATAACCAACCATAAAGAAATGTAATCTTGGGAATGGAATTAAGTTGACAGCTAACTTTCTCAAATCAGAGTTTAATTCACCTGGGTATCTTAAAGAAGTTGTAACACCACTCATAACTGAAGAAACTAATTTGTTTAATTCATTATATCCAGGAGCTTTAATCTTTAAAGTATTTTGACAAATATTGAATAAAGCTTCATTATCAATACAGAAAGTTTCATCAGCATATTCAATTAATTGATGAATGGATAATGTAGCATTGTATGGTTCAATAACAGTATCACTTAATTGAGGAGATGGAACAACAGAGAAAGTTGCTAACATTCTATCTGGATATTCTTCTTTGATTCTAGCTAATAAAAGGGTACCCATACCAGAACCGGTACCACCACCTAAAGAGTGAGAAATTTGGAAACCTTGTAAAGAATCAGCTTGTTCAGATTCTTTTCTAACTAACTCCATAACAGAGTCAACTAACTCAGCACCTTCAGTGTAATGACCTTTAGCCCAAACATTACCTGCTGATGCTTGTCCATTAATAAAGTTATCAGGTCTAAAGATATTACCAATTCTAGAGTTTCTTACAGCTTCAATAGTTGCTGGTTCTAAATCAACGTTAATACTTCTTGGTACATATCTACCAGATGATGCTTCATTAAAGTAAACATTTAATCCTTTCTTTTCCATTGGGTTAGTTCCTACATATCTACCATCATCATCTAATCCATGTTCTGAACAAATTGTTTCCCAAAAATTAGTACCTATTTGGTTACCACATTGACCTGCTGAAATATGAATAATTTCTCTCATTTCTTTTTTATCTTTTCTATTTAGTTGTTTTTTTTTTATTTATAAATTAATTTTTTATTCTAACTCTTTAAAAAAAATTAATAACTATAATAGTAATGTTGTTTGGTTAATTAATAATAATACCTACTTAAAAAATAATTACACTCTTTTTTTTCTTTTTTACTATACTAGGTATATTAAACTTATATATAAATAAACAAAAACCTGGGTATATAAAACTTTTAATAATCTTTTATATATATAATGATTATTATATTTATTCAAGATTTACAATTAGATAATCCTTTATTATTCAAGATAATTTAAGATAAATTATTTCTTTTATTCTAACTTTTTTTGATCTTTAAAAGTTTGTACTTTTTAATTAATGTTATTCTTCTCGTGTTTTTTCTTTTAAGTGTTACAAAAAAAAATTTAACAAAACAAAATAAATAAAAAAACATAGAACCACACAAACTTAATCAAATCCGATAACCTATAGACCAAAAAAAAATATTTTTTATCATCTAAAATGGAAATTTTATAGTAAACAATAAGATTTTAAAAAAAAAGTAGATTCAATATGATGGCATAATATTAGTTTATTAAATTATGTTAATTTTATACTTGTTTACATTTAAATATATATTTTAATATAAAACTTAATATATTTAATTAACTTTAAAATTAAACATGCTAAAATGTAAACATATTAATTAAATGGTAACTTGGGTAAACATTTGCTTGGAATGATGATTGCTGTATACAGTTATTTACTAAAGAGTGAGCTAATTGATTACGTGAGTAAAAACAAGACATTAGGCAAAACGCATAGAAAAACTTTTAAAAATAAGAAAGGATAAGTTAAATAAGATGTCTGACCATAACCCCCATAAACCTTTAATTGCAAATAAATAGTTACCAATTAAAGCTTGAAGGTGCAAATTTATTAATATTTTTCAGAATTTGCTTCAAAACAGTCAAGTTAAAATTTCAATATAGGCTTCGCTTTGAATCTTATACTCAAGGAGAAAAAGCATATAAGATCTTCGAAGAAGCCATAGGTTATATAATGATGTTTTAAATAAATAGAAACCATACTATTTATAATCCAAAGATTGTAAATACTTATTTAAGTAGCTAAATATTTTCAACTTTAGATATAAATACAAGACTTCTATCTATTTATGCTTGGTTATAATGTTAATAGGAAAAAAAAAATTTTTTAATACTAAAATTAGATTCTTTTGGTTTTTAGAAAATATTTTTCATAGAAAAGTTTATGAAGTTTGTAGAGTTTAAATACTTGTTATGCTTTTACTTTTATATAAATTAAAAAAATTTTATTCATTAAAAAAAAAAAAAGATTTCTATACTCTAGTAAAGCTAAGATTAAAAATTTTTTTTATATGCTATGTTAGGAAATTTTATAAGGCTATTAAATTTTTTATACTTAAAGAAGTAAGTGAACTGTTTAAATGAAAATTTATTTTATAGTTTCTTAAAAAAGCAATTAGATATTACATGTCACGTTTAACGTAGATCATATCTCCGAGAAAACATAGTCGTTGTTTGTTTAAATATATTTTTATACAAACATAAAACTAAAACGGTGTTTTAAAATCAACTTGTTCCCCTCTTTTTTTTTTTTTTTTCAAAAGTTTAGATAAATATGATTAAATAATAAAAGAATACAATAGAGATAGAAACCATTGATTATTGATCTTTAACATCTCATAAGTATTTATCAAACGAGGATAGAAAAAAACTTTATTAAAATTAAGTTAATAGCATTATCTGATAATAAATATTTGACTACGTTTCTTTCAGTATATATAATTTTCCTTAATATAAAATAATGGGAGGACCACCACCACCACCACCGCCACCAATGTTTAATAGTGGTAATTCAACAGCACCTGCAATGGCTTTACCTAATAGAGATGCTTTGTTAGCTAGTATCAGAGGAGGTGCCTCTTTAAGAAAAACAGAAACTGATGATAGAAGTTCTCCAAAAGTTGGAGGAGGTGTTGTAGATAACAATAGTAAAAGTAATATATCATCAGGTGCGCCATCTATTCCAGCTACTAATACTAATTCAAGTCAAACATCTACACAAGCTAGTGGACTAGCGGCTATACTACAAGGTGCCATTAGTGCAAAAACCTTATACAAATCTAATACTTCTAGTAATTCAAATGAAGGCAATAAGTCACCAAGCGTACCGCCACTACCCAACTCTGTACCAAGTGCACCTCCACTACCAAGCTCAATGCCGAGTGCACCACCGCTACCAAGCTCAATACCAAGTGCACCACCACTACCAAGCTCAATACCAAGTGCACCACCATTACCAAGCTCAATACCAAGTGCACCACCACTGCCAAACTCTGTACCAAGTGCACCAGCATTATCAGGTTCTATACCAAGTGCACCTCCATTACCAAACTCTATTCCGAGTTCTATACCAAGTGCACCACCATTACCGTTCCTTGCAGAGATTAGAAAGAGAAATCATGATGATTCAGATGATACAAGCGACATAAATAGATTGCCAAATTCAATGCCAACTGCACCACCATTACCAAGTGCACCACCATTACCAAACTCCATACCAAGTTCTATACCAAGTGCACCACCATTACCAAGCTCAATACCGAGTGCACCAACACTACCAAACTCTGTACCAAGTGCACCACCACTACCAAGTTCTATACCAAGTGCACCATCATTACCAAGTGCACCATCATTACCAAGTTCAACACCAAGCGCACCACCATTACCGTTCCTTGCAGAGATTAGAAAGAGAAATCATGATGATGATTCAAATGATAAAGAAAATATAAACAAAGTACCAAACTCTGTGCCAAGTGCACCACCACTGCCAAACTCTATACCAAGTGCACCACCACTACCAAGCTCAATACCAAGTGCACCACCGCTACCAAGCTCAATACCAAGTGCACCACCGCTACCAAGCTCAATACCAAGTGCACCACCACCACCAAGCTCAATGCCGAGTGCACCACCACTACCAAGCTCAATACCAAGTGCACCACCGCTACCAAGCTCAATACCAAGTGCACCACCCTTACCAAACTTTATTCCGAGTTCCATACCAAGTGCACCATCATTACCTGCAAATTTATCAACAACACCTTTTATTCCATTTAATGGAACCTCCACCATGAAACCAAATCAACCACCAACGAACCCAGTAGCTGGAGGTGCTCTACCATTCTTGGCAGAAATTCAAAGAAAACGTAATGATACATATGTTATAGATGAGTCTGATGTTGCAAAAGTAGCTGCAACAGGTGCTTCTAACATACTACCTACTCCTGATAAAACTGCTGTAAAGAATAACACGGTAATTACATCAAAACCCCCACAAAGTAGTGTACCAAGTATACCAAGACCCCCACATAGTAGTGCACCAAGTATACCAACAATCCCACAAAGCAGCGTACCAAGTATACCAACACCCCAACAAAGCAGCGTACCAAGTATACCAACACTCCCACAAAGCAGCGTACCAAGTATACCAACACCCCCACAAAATAATAGATTGAATATAGAGCCTACAGTACCAGTACAAAACTCTTTTAATAAACCACCAGCTAAAAAAGCTGCACCACCACCACCCCCACCAGAAGGATCTTCTTCAGCTTCTAATCCAGAAGGAGCATCCACACAAAACTATAGGTCAAGGTTGTTTGGAAGCAGTACAGCAACAAACATTGGCCAAGACACAGTTCAACAAGGAAGACCTGATACTTCATTAACAGATTCAGCAACTTATACTAACAGGGAAACACATACAACATCATTAAATGATGTTACTATACCCGATAATAACGGAAGATTTAAGTTTTCATCGGTACATGAAATGCCAGTTCCAAGACCGTTCCAAGGAAAAACTAAATTATATCCTAGTGGAAGAGGAGCATCTGTGCCTTTAAATTTAAAACTATACCAGTAATGAATGTTATATATAAATATATACGAGCGTTAAAGTAATAAAGAAGGGTAGTTGAAATAATTATAAACCTTATTTTAATTAAAAGTATTTTTTTTTAGTATCGTGATTGAAAAAATGATATATACAGTTAAGGTTTTATTTTATACACGCATATATATTTCTTTTTAATTTTTTAATTTTTTTTTTTTACGTAATTGAATCTTTACAATTTAAATTAAAGAAAGACAAAACCAAGATACATTACTAAGATTAGAGGTTTGTTACGATGGTGGCTAAAGATAATCAAGAACAAGGATCCCCTGACGTTGGGATGACTGGAAGAAAAATAATTTACGATGAAAATGGTAAGCCTTGTAGATCATGTAACACATTATTAGACTTTCAATTTGCAACTGGAAAAATACCAGCCAATACTTCATCAGAAAGCAATCCGATTAAAAAAACAAAAGTAATTGAAAAGAGTTTGAATAATGTTGAAGAAGATTTGTATAGAAGTGATCCACCGGATGTAGAAGCTCTTGGACGTTCCTCTTGGACATTTATTCACTCTGTTTGTGCAAAATATCCAACTAAGCCTACAGATGAAGATAAAAATGATATTAGCACATTCTTTAAAATGTTAGGAAAAATGTACCCTTGTGATTGGTGTGCTAAAGATTTTAGTGAATATTTATCCAAAAATGAAGTAGACACTACTAGTAAGGAAGGTTTAAATAGATGGGTTTGTGGTGCACATAATGCTGTTAATAAAAAGTTAGGTAAAAAAGAATTTGACTGTAATCTATGGAAGCAAAGATGGAAAGATGGCTGGGAGTAGTTATCATTTATTAACAACATACCTTTTTTTTTCATTTTTTAAAGATAAAATCTTGTATATATTTGAACTTCTTTAATTTAGTTATATTTTTAAATTAATCATTATCTTAATCATAACTTTTTTTTTTTTTTAAATTACATATGATAAAAATTTAAACTTCAAAAAAAAAGTGGTGTTGAAGTTGAAATAATTAATCAAAAAATATATATTATACATTGTTCTAATAAGTTCATAAAGCTGAAGTTAATAAAATTTAACTTCATTTTTTTTTTTTTTTTTCCCTTACTTATGAAAAAATTCTTTAGTGCTTAAGAAAAGACATTTATAAATTTTCTTTTTTTTAATGCCAACAGAAGTTAAAAAAAAATACAACATCTTAGATGCTTAACATTTGCTAGCACAGAAGTTAATATTTTTTTTTTTCACATAAATCAATCATTCATTTATAATAATAATAATTTTTTTTTAAAGAAAAAGAAATGTATAGAAAAAAAGTTAGATATAAAAATAGGGGTAGATATTTATGAAAAGTTATAAACTTAATTATCATTTAAATATTTCTTAATTATATAAAATAGAATTATAAATAAAAACCATAGTTTAATACTTTAGTATAATTACTAACAACTACATATAAAAACCATCTATAATAATCAGAAATGTCTTACGCTTTATCTCAAGCCCACCACGATTTAACCAACAAATCTTTAACCATTGAAGGTGATGAAGTTGTTGAATATATTTTACAAGAACAATTAAGAGAAAGACACTCTATCTGTTGTATTGCTTCTGAAAATGTTACTTCTACTCAAATTTGGGAAGCTTCTTCCAGTATTTGTAACAACAAGTACTCTGAAGGTTACCCAGGTGCTAGATACTACGGTTCTTGTCAATTCGTTGATAAGATCGAAACTGTTTGTCAACAAAGAGCTTTAAAGGCTTTCTCTGTTGATGCTGATAAGTGGGGTGTCAATGTTCAAGCTTTAGCTGGTTCTGTTGCTAACTTTGAAGTTTACTCTGCTTTATTAAAGCCTCATGAAAGAATTATGGGTTTATACTTACCAGATGGTGGTCATTTATCTCACGGTTACCAAACTGAACAAAGACCAATCTCTGCTACTGCCAAGTACTTTGAATCCATGCCATACAGAGTTGACCCAGAAACTCAATTAATTGATTACGATACCTTAGCCAAGAATGTTCAATTATACAGACCAAAGATTTTAGTTGCTGGTACTTCTGCTTACTGTAGATTAATTGATTACAAGAAGATGAGAGAAATTGCTGACTCTGTTGGTGCTTACTTAATGGTTGATATGGCTCACATTGCTGGTTTAGTTGCCTCTGGTGTCATCCCATCTCCATTCGAATACGCTGATATTGTTACCACTACTACTCACAAGTCTTTAAGAGGTCCAAGAGGTGCTATGATCTTCTTCAGAAAGGGTGTTAGATCTTACAAGAAGAACGGTGATGCTATCGAATACGACTTAGAAAACCCAATCAACTTCTCCGTTTTCCCAGGTTCCCAAGGTGGTCCATTCCAATCTACTATTGCTGCTTTAGCTGTTGCTTTAAAGCAAGTTGATTCTGAAGAATTCAAGCAATACCAAGCTTTAGTTTTAAAGAACGCCAAGGCTTTGGAAGAAACTTTCAAGAAGAACGGTTATAAGTTAGTTACTGATGGTACTGACACCCATATGGTTTTAGTCTCTTTAAGAGAAAAGGGTACCGATGGTGCTAGAGTTGAATACGTTTGTGAAAGAGCTAACATTACTTTAAACAAGAACTCTATTCCTCATGATTCTTCCAAGTCTGCTATCGTTCCAGGTGGTATCAGAATTGGTGCTCCATCCATGACCACCAGAGGTATGGGTGTTGAAGATTTCATCAAGATTGCTGAATACGTTAACAAGGCTGTTGAATTCGCTGTTGAATTACAAAAATCTTTACCAAAGGATGCTAACAAATTAAAGGATTTCAAGAATAAGGTTGATGAAGGTCACCCTGAATTAGAAGCCATGAAGAATGAAATCTTTGAATGGGCTGGTTCTTTCCCTCTACCAACTACTGAATTCTGGGCTAACTTAGAAAAGGAATATGTTGCCAAGAAATAAATGATGATTCAAAAACTAAGAAATATTTAATTAGGATTTTATGTATATATGCATGTGTATTTTAACAATAAACTAAAATAACATTACAAAAATTAATGACAAAGACTTTTTTTTTTTTTTTTAAAATGAAAACAGAGTTAAGATATATTTATTTAAAATCAATTATCTTTATCAGATAGATTCAATA
Source organism: Hanseniaspora singularis (nom. inval.) (assembly GCA_030565715.1). NCBI lineage: Eukaryota > Fungi > Ascomycota > Saccharomycetes > Saccharomycodales > Saccharomycodaceae > Hanseniaspora > Hanseniaspora singularis (nom. inval.). The sequence goes on along the minus strand of JAJMDG010000108.1, from coordinate 291,278 downwards.
ATGTTAACGTACATTATTTTAGTTAATTGTAAAGTGAATAATATAGGTTAAAAATGGGAATATACAAATGAAATAGGATCTATATTTACATAGTTTCATTAATACTTCATTAAAAGTTATTAGTTTAATTACTTCATTATAATTTTATTTATTTATCTTAATATATTTTATTAATAAATTAGGTTTAATATTTTTTGGCATTAATTTCATCTAAATAATCGAATCCATCACCAGCGATTAATGATTCCATTCTTTTATGTGTATGCAAGCTATTTTTACCGTCAATTCTACCATCTATATTTCTACCATCATTTTCTTCAATATCATCCATAGTTGGGAACCCTTTAGCTCTTTGTTCTTTTAAAAATTGATTTTCTCTATCTAATCTTTCGTCATTCATTTCCATGACTGTTTTTCCACTTTCTTTACCAAAGCTATCTCTTTGCATCTGACTGTTTGATAAGTTTTCAAAAGACTCACTCTTGAATTTTCTACCAAGTAACCCAACCCAGATAAATCTTACAAATTTATTATGTTTAATATCAACAACAACTCTACCTTGAGAATCAATATATGTTTCTTTTTTACTTTTAATTAAGAAAAAGTAAATTAACCATATAGCTAACACTAAAAATGGAATACCAACACCCAAAACAACACCTAAAACAATTTTTTTGTTTTTTGGTGAAAGATGGTGTTTACTCTTTGTTGAAAAACTTGTATGTGTTGAAGTTAAAGTTATGTAAACTTGTGTAACTAGTATTTCACCATTAGATGTAAATGTAGATAATGATGTTGAAACTGCTGATACAAATTCACTAGTTTTTGAAGTAGCTGAAGAAAAGGATGTAGTTAATTCAGTTGAGCTTTCACTTGTTTCAGTTGAGCTTTCATGTGAACTAGTGCTTTGACTACTTGTTGAAGATACTGTTAATAAAGATAATGATGTATTAAAGTTAAAATTTATAGTACTTGAAGTTGTTGTTTGTGTATGTGTGGTTGATAAATTAAATACTGTATTCTCCGGTATGCTTGATGATGTGGTAATTTCTGAACTTGTTGTTGAAGTCATTGGTGTTGTTGAAGTGTTAGTATTTATAGTCTCTTGTAAGATGCTTGATGTACTTGCAATTGTAGAAGAAGAGTGTGTGCTGCTGGCTACTTCTGAAATAGATGCTAGTTCAGATGCACTATTCACACTTGTTGTATTAGATCCTAGACCTGTGCTAGGTATAGCTATTGTTGTATCCTGTTGTACTTGTTGCGCATTTATAAAAGTTAATAAAGTTGTAATCAATAATATACTATTACTTAATAGTATTTGCATTATGTTGGTTTATTTTAGTTATGATTGAATTTTTTTTTTTTTTTTCTGATAAAAAAAAAGTTATAACAAAATAATAAAAGAGATCAAAAATTATACAGAATGAAACAAAATGAATATAGATAAATTTTTTAAATAAATAATAATATTCAGTTAATTGCCATATATCATTGGTTTTAAATTTTGTTTTAAATTTTTTTTTTGATCTCTATTTTTCATAATATTCTTTAAAAAAAATAAACAAAATTTTTAGTAATTTATATTTATATTCTAAATGTGAAAAGCCAGAATAAAGTTTCTAAAAATAATAATTAGTCGACTTTTTTAAAAAATCTAATTTTGTCTTGATTTTTTTTTTTCATTGTTTTGCGGAAATTTTTTTGTTTTAAATGTGTTTTCATTTCAATCTAAATATAAATTAGAACGGGCAAATGGCGATTAAGAACTTATTTTTCACCGTGATTATTAAAAAAATAAAAAGTGTACATATAATAATGATTTATTAAGTGCATATCTATAAGAACAGCATGGTTCTTAATAAATAAGCATCCATTTTAAAGCATATTTATAAATTGTTCAGCCTTAATATAAGCCCATAATCTTGTTTTTATTTTATTTAACATCTTGTTTTATATTATCACACACAGTTTATCAAAGTATAAACTAAACCCTTCATATTGTAACATCAGTTTCATAGAAAGTTTCAATATCTTGAATTTCTCATTTTTTAAAGCATAAAAACAACTTTAAATTTAATAGATTATAGTATTTAAAATACTTTATTTATCCTAATAATCTGTGAATTTATTACGTAGTACTGTTCGAAATAAATTTTAACGTGATTGATTAAATGTTGAAATTATATATCCGACACCCTATCAGGCTGATTAACTTTTTTTAAAAAATTATTTTATTCACGATACAACATTTCTTTTTTTTTTTTTTTTTAATTAAATTTTTATATAGAATTGATAATTTTACTATTAACA
>JAJMDG010000108.1:200917-288865 GCA_030565715.1 Hanseniaspora singularis (nom. inval.) | reverse complement strand
AGAGTTTATATTTTAATTTTTAAATATTTATATTTAAAAAGAAAATTTATCAATAAACTTTTATAAATAACTTGAAATAACCAAGAACAAGATATTAATAATTTTCAGTTAACATACTATATCCTTATAATCTTTTTTTTCACTCCCTTTATCTAAAGAAATACATTTAATTACATTTCAAAATTTTCTTTGAAAAAAAAAACGTTTTTGTTATAAAAGAAGAAATAGAACAAAAACAAAGACAATATAATAGATTAGAAATAGTATTTATTAAAATTAATTGTTAATATTTTTTTTCATCATCGACAAATAAAATTATAATATAGTTTTATTTATTATTTTGTAATTTAATATCAATATATATATAAAAAAAAGGAATAATACATATACATATAAAAATGAGTCCTAACAGTAGTATTTCTAGTAAGAGAACAGCTGAGTTCCATACTTTAGCTAGAGAAGAAAGATTTATTAACCCACCAAAAGATAGAAAAAGTGAAGATGACTATCCGTTATTAAAAGAAGCTATTGAACCCCACGTTCAATCTTTTAACTGTATCACTGAACAAGACAACGATCCTTCAAAAGGTCTTTTAAACCTTTCTTTAAAGGATATTGGTAGTAAAGTTGTTTATGCTGGTGACAACAAGTTAACTTTATCTATTGAACAAGTTTCTATTGGTAAGCCAATGCAAACCCATTCTTCTGATTCCAACTCTGCCAGTGATGAAGTATACCCAGCTGAAGTTAGACAAAAATTATCTTCTTATAAAGGTAACTTAATGCTAAAATTAAAATGGGATATTAATGACTCTGAAGAATCATTTAGTGAAGTTAGACAATGTGGTGGTTTACCTATCATGTTACAATCCAACAGATGTCATTTAAACGGTTTATCTCCTTATGAATTAACTCAAAAGAGAGAAGAATCTGATGAATTTGGTGGTTACTTTATTATCAATGGTATTGAAAAGTTAATCAGAATGTTAGTTGTTCAAAGAAGAAACCACCCAATGGCTCTTATAAGACCAAGTTTTGCCAACAGAGGTAACTCTTACTCTCACTTTGGTGTTCAAATTAGATCTTGTAGACCTGATCAAACTTCTCAAACTAATGTTTTACATTATTTAAATGATGGTAATGTTAACTTGAGATTCTCTTGGAGAAAGAATGAATATTTGGTACCTGTTGTTTTAATCTTAAAAGCTTTAGTTGAATCCAACAACGACAAGCAAATCTTTGATGGTATTTGTGGTTCTTCTGATTTAAACAACTCTTTCTTAACTGATAGACTTGAATTGTTATTAAGAGGATTCAAGAAGAGATACCCAAACTTACACAACAGAACACAAATTTTACAATATTTAGGTGATAAATTTAGAGTTGTTTTCCAAGCTGATGATGGTATGTCTGATTACCAAGTTGGTGAAATGGTTTTAAACAGAATTATCCTTGTTCATTTAAACAATTGGGAAAGTGACTCCTTTGATATTAACGAATCTGATATGATGTCTAATGAAGCTAAATCTCAAATGATTATGTTTATGATTAGAAAATTGTATTCCTTAGTTGCAGGTGATTGCTCTCCTGATAATCCAGATGCTACCCAACATCAAGAAATCTTATTGGGTGGTTTCTTATACGGTATGATTGTTAAAGAAAAGATTGAAGAATATTTAAACAACATCAAATTACAAATACAACAAGATTTACAAAGAGGTGTTGCTGTTAACTTTAAATCTACTAAATATATGTCTAGAGTATTAATGAGAGTTAATGAAAACATTGGTTCTAAGTTACAATACTTCTTGTCCACTGGTAACTTAGTTTCCCAATCTGGTTTAGATTTACAACAAGTTTCTGGTTACACAGTTGTAGCTGAAAAGATTAACTTTTATAGATTCTTAGCCCATTTCAGAATGGTTCATAGAGGTTCTTTCTTTGCTCAATTAAAAACTACCACTGTTAGAAAGTTATTACCAGAATCTTGGGGTTTCCTATGTCCAGTCCATACTCCTGATGGTACTCCATGTGGTTTATTAAACCATTTCTCTCATAAATGTAAAATCTCAACTAAGCAATTAGATTTGAAGTTTTTGGAAAATCAACTTTTACAATTAGGTGTTACTCCAATTGATTCTTGTTCTCAAGTTGGTCCTGATTTTGCAGTTGTCCAAATTGATGGTAAGATCATTGGTTACACAACTCATGAAAACTCTTTGAAGATTTCCACCACTTTAAGATACTGGAAAGTTAACAACAGTAAACACGGAATTCCTTTAGATTTAGAAATTGGTTATGTTCCACCTTCCACTAAGGGTCAATATCCAGGTTTATTCTTATTTGGTGGTCACTCAAGAATGATGAGACCAGTTAAATACTTAGCCTTAGATAAGGAAGATATTGTCGGTCCATTTGAACAAGTTTACATGAATATTGCAGTAACTCCACCAGAAATTGTTAACGATGTTCATTCCCATGTTGAATTCTCACCAACTAATATTTTATCTATTTTAGCCAACTTAACTCCATTCTCTGATTACAATCAATCTCCAAGAAATATGTATCAATGTCAAATGGGTAAGCAAACTATGGGTACTCCAGGTGTTGGTTTAGTTCACAGATCAGATAACAAACTCTATAGATTACAATCTGGTCAAACTCCAATTGTTAAAGCTAACTTATATGATGACTATGGTATGGATAATTTCCCTAATGGTACCAATGCTGTTGTTGCAGTTATTTCATACACTTGTTATGATATGGATGATGCGATGATTATTAATAAGTCTGCAGATGAAAGAGGTTTTGGTTATGGTACTATGTATAAAGTTGAAAAGGTTGATTTATCTATGAATAGATCTAGAGGTGATCCAATAACCCAACATTTCGGTTTCGGATCTGATGAATGGCCAAAGGAATGGTTATCTTATATTGATGAAGATGGTTTGCCATTTGTTGGAACATATGTTCAAGAAGGTGATCCTATTGCTGCTTACTATGATGAAATTTCTGGTAAGACCAAGGTTAAAACTTACCACCACTCTGAACCAGCTTACATTGAAGCTGTTAATTTGATTGGTGATGAAAGTAATAGTTTAAATAACTCTGAGTTACAAAATATTTCTATTAAATATAGAATTAGAAGAACTCCACAAATTGGTGATAAGTTCTCTTCCAGACACGGTCAAAAGGGTGTTTGTTCTAGAAAATGGCCAACTGTTGATATGCCATTCTCTGAAACTGGTATTCAACCAGATGTTATCATTAATCCTCACGCTTTCCCATCCAGAATGACTATTGGTATGTTCGTCGAATCTCTAGCCGGTAAAGCTGGTTGTTTACACGGTGTTGCTCAAGACGCTACACCATGGAGATTTAATGAACAAGATACTCCAGCTGATTACTTTGGTGAACAATTAAAGAAGGCTGGTTACAATTATCATGGTAATGAACCTTTATATTCTGGTGCTACTGGTGAAGAACTTAGAGTTGATATTTATATCGGTGTTGTTTACTATCAAAGATTAAGACATATGGTTAATGATAAATACCAAGTTAGATCTACTGGTCCAGTTAACGCTTTAACTATGCAACCTGTTAAAGGTAGAAAGAGAGGTGGTGGTATTAGAATTGGTGAAATGGAAAGAGATGCTTTCATTGGTCATGGTACTTCATACTTATTACAAGATAGACTGCTAAATTGTTCTGATTACACACATTCTGCTATTTGTAGAGATTGTGGTTCTATCTTAACTACACAATCTTCTGTTCCAAGAATAGGTGCTAAATCAACAGTTAGATGTAGAAGATGTGCTATTACATTCGAAGACGTTAAATCTGTTATTAAGGAAGAAGATGATATTTATATTGATGATTCTCATATCTGGGAAGATGGTCAAGGTAAGAAGTTTGTTGGTGGTGGTAACACTACTACTGTCGCTATACCATTCGTTTTGAAATATTTAGACTCTGAATTGTCTGCCATGGGTATAAGACTAAAATACAATGTAGAACCATAGGATCGTTTATTATCTTTTTATAAATAAAATATACATTTAAATTATATACAAATACTGAAATTTTAATACTACTGATAAGAAAAAAAAAAAAAAAAAAAAAATAAAATAAAAAAAAAAAAAATTTGAAACTTTTTAAATGTCTTTTTTTTTTTTTTAGTGGCTTTTTTTTTTAATAAGTATTTATGAATTTTTTTGCTTTTTTTTTAAAAATACTTTTTATATTTTTGATCTTTTTTATGACCTGTACCTTACCGTCTTTATTTATTTGTTTTTTTTTTTTATTCAGAACTTTTCTGTATATATTTATAATAATAATATTAAGTTTTAAAAAACCAAAGCAAAGTCATTTCTTTATTTAATAAATAAAAAAAGAAAGTAAGTAAGTAATTCAATAACACTTATTGTTTAGTAATTATACGAAATTTACTAGAACATCAACAAAATAACATTAATTTTACGTTACTTTTTTTTTTTTTTTTAAAAAAAAAATTCAGTTTTTTAAATTATTATTTTTTATGTAAATTTGATTTGATTTCTTTTTGTTTTTAAATTAATTTATAACATTAAATATGTCTGATAACCCATTTACATCAAGTCTTCTTGATAAAAACGATGAAGAAACTGCTGGATTAGATTTAAATGCAATTACACAAGATGATGATTTAAATTCAACATCTTTAAAATATACAAGAATGTCAGTAGAAGAAACATTATCTGATTTACAAACCGATCCAAAGAGTGGTTTAAGTGATTTTTCTGATATTCAAAATAGACAAGCTAAATTTGGCCCTAATGAATGTAGTTCTGATGAAGAAGACGATCATATAATAATTCAATTTATAAAGAACTTTGGTGAAGATCCATTAATATTATTATTAATTGGTTCTGCAGTTGTAAGTTTTATTATGGGAAATATAGATGATGCCGTAAGTATTACAATGGCTATTATAATTGTTGTTACGGTTGGTTTTGTTCAAGAATATAGATCTGAAAAAACACTTGAAGCTTTGAATGAGCTTGTTCCTTTAGAATGTCATTTAGTTAGAAACGGTAATAGTAATGGTAATGTTTTAGCTAGTCACTTAGTTCCTGGTGATCTTGTTTTATTAAGAACAGGTGATAAAGTTCCTGCAGATTTAAGAATAATAGAATCTACCAATTTACATATAAATGAATCAAGTTTGACTGGTGAAACAACCCCAGTTTCTAAAACTACTGATGTTTCTCCAGAAAAATCCAACTTACCAGTTTCAGAAAGACACAATATTGCGTTTATGGGTACCTTAGTAACAGATGGTTCTGCTAAAGGTATTGTTATTGGTACAGGTAATGACACTATATTTGGTAAAGTCTTTGAAATGATGAATTCTATCAAAAAGCCAAAAACACCATTACAACAAGCAATGGATAAATTAGGAAAAGATTTATCGTATTTCTCATTTATTTTAATCGGTGTTATCTGTTTAATTGGTGTCATTCAAGGAAGATCATGGTTAGAAATGTTCCAAATTTCTGTCTCTTTAGCTGTAGCAGCTATTCCAGAAGGTTTACCTATTATTGTAACTGTTACCTTAGCTTTAGGTGTTTTAAGAATGGCTAACAAAAAAGCTATTGTAAAAAGATTACCATCTGTTGAAACATTGGGATCTGTAAATGTTATTTGTTCTGATAAGACAGGTACTTTAACAATGAATATTATGAAGATTACTAAGTTATGGTCTTTAGGTTCTATGGGAAATGAATTGCAGATCATGGATTTGGAAAACCTTAAAAACAATAATTTATACAATGAATATATTCACAATAAAGGTAGCTTTGTTGATTTAAGTAAATTATTGGAATGTGGTAACTTATGTAATACTGCAGTATATTCTAATGAACAATTTAAATTTATTGGTAACCCAACTGAAATTGCTATTATGGATTTATTAAAAGACATGGATCTTGAAGATAAGAGAGAAACTGGTAGCTTTATTAAAAGTAGTGAACTTCCATTTAATTCTTTAAGAAAATACATGGCAATTAGTTATTCTAATGGTGAAATTTATGTTAAGGGTGCTTTGGAAAAGATTTTAGACAAGTCCAAGTTTTATATGTCTGCATCTGGTAAAAAAGAAAAACTTACTGAAGATTCAAAAAAGAAAATTAGAGCTACTGAAGTTTACATGGCTAAGGAAGGTTTAAGAGTTATTGCATTAGCTACAGTTAAACCACAACAAAATAATAATGAAAAATTAAATCTAAAAAGTGATGATGATATTTCTGATTTGGTATTTTTAGGGTTAGTAGGTATGAAAGATCCACCAAGACCAAATGTAGCTGATTCTATTGAGCACTTATTAGAAGGTCAAGTCCATGTGATTATGATTACTGGTGATGCACCAACTACTGCTTTATCCATTGCACAACAAATTGGTATCCCATTAGATTTAAACAACCCTGAAAGAAATATGATTACTGGTGATAGATTAGACGCTATGGATGAAGATGAGTTAAGTAATTGTATTGAAAATGTTAATATATTTGCAAGAGCTACCCCAAATCATAAACTAATGATTGTTAAAGCATTACAAAAAAGAGGTGATGTAGTTGGTATGACTGGTGATGGTGTAAACGATGCACCTGCATTGAAATTGGCTGATATTGGTATCTCTATGGGTAAAAACGGAACAGATGTAGCCAAAGAAGCAAGTGATATGGTTTTGGTTGATGATGACTTCAGTACTATTTTATCAGCTATTGAAGAAGGTAAAGGTATCTTTAATAATATTCAAAACTTTATAACTTTCCAATTATCTACTTCTGTTGCAGCCTTATCTTTAGTTTTATTATCAACTCTTTTCAATTTACCAACTCCATTAAACGCTATGCAAATTCTATGGATTAATATATTAATGGATGGTCCACCTGCTCAGTCACTTGGTGTTGAACCAGTCGGACATGAAGTTATGAAGAAACCACCTAGAAAAAGAAATGAATCCATTTTAACATTGAAATTATTCAAGAGAGTTTTACAATCTGCTGCTTGTATAATTGTTGGTACTTTATTCATATTTGTTAAAGAAATGGTTGATGGAGAAATAACTAAAAGAGATACAACTATGACATTTACTTGTTTTGTTTTCTTTGATATGTTTAATGCCATGGCTTGTAGACACACCACAAAATCCATCTTTGAAGTTGGATTCTTTACTAACAAGATGTTTAACTATGCTGTTGGATTATCTTTATTAGGTCAAATGTGTGCTATTTACGTTCCTTTTGCTCAATCTATCTTTAACACTGAAGCATTATCATTATCTGACTTAGCATTCTTAATTTTATTAAGTAGTACTGTATTCATTGCTGATGAAATCAAAAAATTCTACACCAAGAAAGAAGAATTCTTATCCGAAGGTGTATATTCACAAGTTTAAATTATAAAAAAAAGTATATATAATGTAGAGGAATATCGTTTTTGTAAAAAAAATAAATCATTAATTCTGATTGAAACTTAAGTTATTAATCAATTTAAGTTCATAATCATCTTTATTTAAATCTTTCAATATAAAAATTGTAAAGAGTATAGGAACATTTTGTTTTTTATCAACTTTTAATAACTCATTGACTCTTATGTAATCGTTGTAGTTGTAAAGTTTATTAAATTGCTTGTATTTAGATTCAAGAATATTAGATTGTAATATTTGGGATATATGCTTTTGATTATTACTTGAACCAAATGAATAGTATATAAGTATGTTCTTTAAATTTCCATCTTCTAATGTTTTATCTATATGCAAGTATGATTGGTTATAAGGTAATTTTTTTACTAAAGCAGACTCATCAGTAGTTTCTATCTTTAACATTTTTAAAATATTTTGTTCTAAAATTTCATTTTGAACGTATTCCTCAATCTTACCTTTACTTTCCTCACTCATTATATTTGTTTAAATGGAGATTTTAAATGTTTGAACGGGGCTTTCTTATGTATCTATCCACTTAATCATTAATTTTTAGACATATATTAAAAATTAAGTATAACGTTTGATATTATAAATTGACTTGATAATTTCAAAATAAAATTAAAAAAGAAAAGAAAAGAATCTAATTATTTTCTTAATTTTCAATCACATGACTGATGGATTTAGTTATCTTAAAGCCTTCAAAGCCACAAAATTTTTTTTTTTTTTTTTCTTAAACTGATTCTATAGAAATCTAAAAAAATTTTCTTTGTTACATATATATTTATTTTCGATTATTATGATCTTTTTATATAATAATAGCTGTTTCCTTTATTTTCTATATATATTATTAAATAATAATAAATATATAACACCTTTAAAAAAGAACTTAAAAAAAAAAAAAAAAAAAAATCTTTAATATTTTATACTAAACATATAAAACAAATAAAACCCCAAAATTATAAAGAAATAGATACATATATAATGAGCAGTACTAGTGATTTTGATTATTTATTCAAGTTATTATTAATTGGTGATTCAGGTGTTGGTAAGTCTTGTTTATTATTAAGATTTGCTGACGATAGTTACAGTAACGATTACATATCTACAATTGGTGTTGATTTTAAAATTAAAACTATAAAATTGGACAATGGTAAAATTGTTAAGCTACAAATCTGGGACACTGCTGGTCAAGAAAGATTTAGAACTATAACATCATCATATTACAGAGGTGCACAAGGTATTATTATTGTATACGATGTGACTGATTTAGAATCATTTAACAATTTAAATAACTGGTTACAAGAAATTGACAAGTTTGGTACCAATGGTGTCACTAAATTGATTGTAGGTAATAAGAACGATTTGACTGATAAGAAACAAGTTACATTAGAAATGGCAGAAGCATTTGCTAAAGAAAAGGGTGGTTTAACTGTTTTAGAAACATCTGCTTTATCTTCTGAAAATGTAGAAAAAGCATTTTTAACTATGGCTAAAGAAATTAAAGAAAATAGTGATAAGAATGAACAATTAAGCGAAAGCAATGGCCAAGATGGTAGTAAAATTGATTTATCTGGTGGTAAATCTTTAACCAATGGCGGTGCTGCAGGAAACTGTTGTTAATAATTTTTTAAAACAATAATAATAACAATCGTATAATAAAATAATTTAATTAATATATTAAGTATTATTGTATATATAATGATTTCAATTGAATTTATGCGTTTTTTGCATGTAACAAATTAGAATTTGTTTTTTAATATATATTATATTATAATTTTGATGAGGGGAAAAAAAAACGGAGTATTTAGGAAATCTAAGATCTTGAACCATTCTTGTTACCATTCATTTTTTGTAACTTTTCGTATTTCTTTTTTAATTTTAATTGTCTTTTAGATAATGGTTCATCATCTTCTAGATCATTACCATTTTCATCTTTTAAGTTTAAAGCAGCTTTCATACCTTTACTCATATTTTCAGGTAGCTTCATACCATTTGAAGATTTATAAACAACCTTTTCATTAGATTTAGGTTTAGGATTGGTAAACTTTTGTTGTTGTTGTTGATTTAAAGGATTATAAGTTTGGCTGAAGGTATCCATTAAACTTGGCTTAGCGTTAGAGTTGTCTTGAGTTAAATGTGAGTAAGCATTGTTACTACTGTTCATCTGTGGAACCATACCTTGATTCTTAATATTAGAAACAATGTTGATAATGTTATAAACACCAATCAATAAAAATACTGATAATGAAAAAGCCCAGAAATAAAAGCTTTTCCAAATAAAAGTTATAACATTAGAAATCATTGATAAGAATACAACAAATTTATTAAGTTTTGCTAAATTATAATTTGATCCAAATAATTGAGATCTAACAATAATCAATGGATAAATGTTACATATGACATATTTTACCATATGGTTAGTCTTTGTTGGTGAAGTTGTATATAAAAGATATGATGTTATGAAAGTAACTAAAAGATATGCATAGTTGACATTTTTACTGGACTTAATATCTTTAGCATTTTTTTCTTTAGTTATTTGTTTTAAATAAGCTAAGGTTTCCGGATCAAACCCCTTTTGTTGTGACATTGAATTAAAACCTTTGTTTAATATAATTATTGGTTATATTCTAATTTATTTTTACATTATTTAACTGAAACTTTATCTCCATCATCTCTTTTTTTTTTAACTTTTATTAAAAGGTTTTTTTTTTCTTTGTACATAATTTTTCAACATAATAATTAAATAATAAAATTTTTTCAACTTTTTTTTTTTTATAAAATAGCCGTTCATATACCAATACTATAATAATAACTATATTAGAGTCACGTGAGTAGCATATTATTAAACTTTTTTCCAGAAAAAAACTATTAATATCATAATTTTAAAAAGATTATTGAAAATGATCATTTTTTTTATCAGATTAGGGTATGCTACCACATGACAAAAAAAACACCTCTTCATTTTTTTTTTTTTCTAAAAATATCCAAGATATATTTTTTATAGGCTAATAACTTGAGCACTTATTTCCGACATTGGGTAATCAAACCTAAGAAAATATATTCTGCATGGAAAAAAAAAAATTTTTTTTCCCTATATTTTGTTGTTTGTTTTTAAACTTAAAGTGTGTTGTTCGAGTTATAAATAAAAAAAAACAAAATCAAAAATTTTATAAATAAATAATTATGAATATAAAATTTTCATTAATGATTTAAATGTTATTATTAAGTGAGAATTAAATAATCTGTTTTTTTTCTTTTATTAAATAAATAAATTAATTATTAAAAGAAATATTTATCTTAAAACCAGTGAGAGTTTTATTAAAATAAAATCTTATATTTTTGATTCTTTCTAAATTTAATAAACATTTATATATTATAAAAAATGGATTCTGGTATGTATAACTACTTTTAAGAGAAAAATAATTAAGTAGATACTAAAAGAAAGTGTAATTGAATTTAGATTATAAATAGTAAATGGAATAAGTGGATCCCATTGCAATACATTGCTTTTGTTGCTTTATTTATCAGAACTAGAGGTATCTGTAGGATAATATTGAGTAAATTAAGATACAATCTACAACTAAGTTTAAAAGCATTGGTTACCAAGAATTCTGCGGTATATTCAGTATCAATCTGTAGTAAATATGCTAGTCACTATAATGGAACTGTACGTGTGTGAAATATTACAGCAACTACTAATATATTTTTATGCTTGAAATATATTAAATCAAAAAAAAAAAACCTTTATTAAAAACAAACAAATATATTTTTTTTTTGCCACCCACAAGTCTTAAATATCGTGACCCGCAAAAAAATTAATTTTGAGATAACAAAAAAATAAAAAAAATGATCCCTTTTCCAAACCGTCTTTAATCTATATTCTTTTTCAAGCACATCTACTTTAAACTTAACATAAGAACTTTAACAATGTTATAACTTTACTAACAATTATTATTCATTTTTTAAGCATTAATTTTATTTTATAACAGACGTTGCTGCTTTAGTTATTGATAACGGTTCCGGTATGTGTAAAGCCGGTTTTGCTGGTGATGATGCTCCAAGAGCTGTCTTCCCATCTATTGTTGGTAGACCAAGACACCAAGGTATCATGGTTGGTATGGGTCAAAAAGACTCTTATGTTGGTGATGAAGCCCAATCTAAGAGAGGTATTTTAACTTTAAGATATCCAATTGAACACGGTATTGTTACCAACTGGGATGATATGGAAAAGATCTGGCACCACACTTTCTACAACGAATTAAGAGTTGCCCCAGAAGAACACCCAGTTTTATTAACCGAAGCTCCAATGAACCCAAAGTCTAACAAAGAAAAGATGACTCAAATCTTATTCGAAACTTTCAACGTTCCAGCTTTCTACGTTTCTATCCAAGCTGTTTTATCTTTATACTCTTCTGGTAGAACTACTGGTATTGTTTTAGATTCTGGTGATGGTGTTTCCCACGTTGTTCCAATCTATGCTGGTTTCTCTATTCCACACGCTATTCAAAGAATTGATTTAGCTGGTAGAGATTTAACTGACTACTTAATGAAGATCTTAACCGAAAGAGGTTACTCCTTCACCACTACTGCTGAAAGAGAAATCGTCAGAGATATCAAGGAAAAATTATCTTATGTTGCTTTAGACTTTGACCAAGAAATGGAATCTGCTGCTCAATCTTCTTCTATCGAAAAGTCTTACGAATTACCAGATGGTCAAGTTATTACCATTGGTAACGAAAGATTCAGAGCTCCAGAAGCTTTATTCCAACCATCTTTCATTGGTTTAGAATCTGCTGGTATTGATCAAACCACTTACAACTCTATCATCAAGTGTGATGTCGATGTCAGAAAGGAATTATACGGTAACATTGTTATGTCTGGTGGTACCACCATGTTCCCAGGTATTGCTGAAAGAATGCAAAAGGAAATGACTGCTTTAGCTCCATCTTCCATGAAGATCAAGATCATTGCTCCACCAGAAAGAAAGTACTCTGTCTGGATCGGTGGTTCTATCTTAGCTTCTTTAACTACTTTCCAACAAATGTGGATCTCCAAGCAAGAATACGACGAAAGTGGTCCATCAATTGTTCACCACAAATGTTTCTAAACGAGTTTTTTCATTTTTTTATTCTATCTTTTCTATTAAAACGCATTATCATTGGAATGTAAAAAAATAAAAATAAAAATAAGAGAATTAATAGAGAAATAGAATAATATTTTTTTATATAATAGAATTTAAAAAAAAAAAAAAAAGAACGAAAATACCTTGTACTTTTATAAGAAAAGGATTAAAAGAGAACAAATATGGTTTACATTTATAAATATATATCTTATTATACAAATATTTATTTATATATCATGAACAAACTGATAATACTTTTTTTTTTTTTATTTATTAATATGATATTAAATCATTAATTAATGATATTTTTTTAAAATCCGGTAACTTTTCTTTTTTGATTTGTTTTTAAGATGTTTTTTTTTTTTCCTTTTCAACATACATGATGACATAATAACAATTATGCACGTTATTTTTTTTTAAAAAAAATTCACCCTTTTCTTTATATACAACTATTATGTAATTCATAATAAACACAAATCTTTTATAAAACTATCATTAATAAGGAAGATATTAAATCAAATAAACCTTAAACCAAATTATATCATAATTAACTAAAGACCAACTCTCAAGTGTGTGTTCGTGTTTTTTTTTGTTTTTTTTTTTTTTTAAACTTTTTTATTTCTTATATAGATCATTGTTGAATAAATAAAATAGATTAGTTGTAAAGAAAATATTAAGACAACTTATAATACATATAGTTTATGCTTTTACAGAAATATAATAAAAAGGTAATAAAATATTTAAGCACAATGGTATCAAAAACAAATTTAGAAACATTAATTTTAAAAGTTAATCCAGATAGTATCGTATTTTCAAAAGATGCGCATATAACAGGAGAAGCTCCAAAAATCACAGATGAGGAAACACTTAAAAACTTAAAGAAAGCAGCTGCAATTTTATCAGAAAGTTCTGAAACAGTAGCTTTTCCAACTGAAACAGTTTATGGGCTAGGAGGATCATCTATGAATGATGAATCTGTTAAAAATATATACAAGGCCAAGAATCGTCCTAGTGATAATCCACTTATATCACATGTTTCTTCAATTAGACAAATAGATGAAGTTATCTATGGACTTGAGCATGATGAAAATGATCCTTTTAAAAATATTCCACAAGGATATCATAATCTTATCCGTACTTTGTGGCCAGGACCAGTATCAATTCTTTTACCTATTCAATTACAAGATAATAATAAAACTATAGCAAAGCTATCTTCTCTAACAACTGCTGATCAACCTACATTTGCTGTGAGATTGCCTGCAAGTGATGTTGCTAGAGCTTTGATTCATTTTGCTAATGTTCCTGTAGCTGCACCTTCTGCAAACTTATCTACAAGACCATCACCTACAACAGCTGGGCATGTCATACATGATTTAAGTGGTAAAATAGCTGCTATTATTGATGGTGGTGATTGTTCTATTGGTGTTGAATCAACTGTTATTGATTGTGTTAGTAATCCAGAAAAGGTTTTACTTTTAAGACCAGGTGGTTTTACTAAAGAAAGTGTTGAAGAATTAATTAAAGATGAAAAGGTTCCTAGAGAAGTTGTTGTAGAATGTGTTATGAAAAAAGAAAATGAAAAGGTTCGTACACCTGGTATGAAATATAAACACTATGCTCCAAGTTGTAAGGTTGTATTATTTGCACCTTCTAATAAAAATTTAGATGTTGTTTTAAATGAAATGAACCAAAGAATAAACGATTTAAGAGAGGATTTAGAAAATAATAATAATAATAAAGGGCTCAAAATTGGTGTTTTGAAATTTGATCATTTTGAAAACGTTGATTTAAAGAAATTAAATACATTATCTACTGATAAGTTATTAATAAAAAGTTTAGGTAATGACTTAAAAGAAATGCAAAAAAATATCTTTAAAGAATTAAGATATTTAGATGATATTGAGAATATTGATATTTTGTTTATAGAAGGTGTAACTGAGGAGAAAGAAGGGTTGGCTATAATGAATAGATTGAGTAAATCTGCTGGTTCAGATATAGTCAACTTTTAAAATAAGCTTTTATATTATGAATATATATATATATATGTAAAAGTTATAATTTCTTAAATTGTTAAGTGTCTTTTGAATTTTTTATATAAAAGTTTATATAATTTTTTTTTTTAATTTTTTGTTTAATATACATTTAGCTAAAATGAATACTTTATTAAAGATTCCGAGTTTTAAATTATGAATAGATATTTCTATGTCACTTAAAAGACTTATATGTTACATTCACAAGAATAAATAACAAATCTTTTATTTATCTATTTTGGTTAAATGTTTAACAGTCAACATATTCTAAAACTTGTAAGTTAATTGGGTAACATTGTTCAGCAACGTATTCATCGTATAAGTTGTAGAAGTTACCAGATAAACATTGGAAGAATAAGTCATCGTCACCTAAAACTAAGTTACCTTCTGGAGAGATGGACCAACCATTAGCATAGATGGCACCAGCTTGTGGAACAGGACCATCGAATTGGAATTGTCTGTTAGAAACAATAGAACCAATTCTCTTTTCAGAGTCAATTAATAAACCATTAGATAAGGTGACGTTTAAAACACCTGGAGCTTTACAAGCAACGGCTTGGAATGGATCTTCATTAACAGCAGTAGCTTCAGAGACAGCAGTTTCGTGGATAGAGGTTGGGTTAGCAATAGTATCAGTACCAGTGGTGGTTGGCTTATACTTGTCCCAGATAGAACCAGTGGTAATTGGGTGAACAGCAATACCAAAAGTAGAAGTGTAGTCAGATAAACCTAAAGAGTAGGTGGTAGTTGGAGTTAAAGTAGTCCAAGAGCTTGGGTTTAAAGTAGTGGTTTCAGCGAAAGCAACAGTGGTTAAAGCAGCGGCAGCAGTGATTTTCTTGAATTGCATTTTTATTTATTTAGATATTTATATAAGATTTTTGTTATTTGTGTTTGTTTCTGGTTTGTATAAATTATTTTATAAAAGTGATAATAAAGTAATTATTCTGATCTTTTCAAATCAAAAAGTAGTCCTCTTTATATACATTTTGTTTTTTTTTTAAATATCATAAATTACAATTTAAATGCTAAACTTATAGATTTAAGTCATCTTTATTGCCTAGTAATGCTGAACTTATGCATTCTCTAACAGTATTGTTAATCAAATTTTGTAACACTGAAAAATCCTGGAGTACAGCTTGTTATCGCTATTCCTAATATGTCTATTTTTAGCTCTTTTTTTTTTTTTTTTTTTTTTTACGCTGTATTGGAAAAATAATGACATATTAATTTTTTCTATTAATATGATTTTTTTGTTTTTTTTAAACCTATAGAACTGAAACAAAGGGGAAGAAAGGTTAAATAGAAGAGTGATAGAAATATTAAACAAAAGATATGCTATATTTATCTTTTTAAAAGTTGATTTAATTGATGTTTATTGTTATTTAAAAAAAAGTGATTGAAATATATTAAAGAAAACTTTAAAATGATATATAAAACATGTGGGTTTAATTTAAAGCAATTTCAGCACTAATATAACTAATATAACTATTAAAAATGTATAAACATGGGTGTAAATTATTGATGCTGAGTAAACAAGCAATATGTTAAAAAACTAAAAGCCTTGAAATATCTCATTTATCTGTTTTACTACATCAATGTGTAAAATTTCACCTTTTTTATTAATCAAGGACCCTTTCTTAAATATTTCAAGCTCATTATTATAGTTTACACCACAATCTTTAAAAAGTATTTCATTTTTTTCTTTTGATAAAGTTCCACTTAATCTATTTTCAGCTTCTCTTGTAGTCATACCACACTTAAGAACTAGATTCCAAAACGCAGTGTTGTATAAATTATTAATATGTGTATCAACAAATCTCCAGGTTAAATAATCTTTTATGATTTCTAAATTTGGGTAGTTAACACACCTACTATCAAACATTGGGAGGTTTTTATAATCCAATGATATACCATCAGAAAAAAACTTATCCCATAAAAACACATACTGGCTTGTAAAGTAACTTACAAATATACTTGTTAACTTATCTATTCTTCTGTTGTACAATTGTGTATCTTTTCTTAATATGAAACTATATTCATCTGATTCCCCATAAGCACAGATCATTTCAGATTTATATTTCAATACTAAATTCTTTGCACATGCATTCATTAAGTTTAATGCACGAATATCGTTTGGTTTTGTGAACTTATAATGATCGGAAAATTCATGAAAGTTTTTACCATCTATACGTATAACTATATAGGTTTCTGGTAATACGGTCATATGTTGTTCAAACTTTTTTACATATTCAAATCTAGAGTTTGCCATTTCAGTAGTCTTTGGTGTTTTGGTTTTTATGTTTCTAATTATGATTATAACTTATTGAAGCGATGATATACGTTTTTGAAGCTTACATGTGATGCAGAGAAATAATGTTTAGAAAAAGAAATTTTTTTTTTAATATATATAGATATGTATATTGATCACGTGATGTGAATACAGATAGTATAAATAATATAATAACTTAAATATGTTTACAATTAATAATAATTAATATATAACAATAATAAAATAAAAAAACGTAAACAAATAATTAAGCAAAATGGTTTACACCTTGTATCAAAGAAAACTTAAATTTAATACAACTTAAATAACATAAGATATACAGTCATTTTCAAGATAAATATAAATTTTATATTTAAAGTTATTGATTCTACCATTTTTCAAAAGAATAATTTAAAGACAAAATAATTAAAAGATATAAAATTTTAAAAAAACATAAAAATAAAAATGAATATCAGCAGAGTTTTGGTAAGTATTTTTAAGTTATCTTCCTGTTGAGTTTTGGTTCAGAAGCAGAACTGATTAAAAATTATTCATCATATTCAAATTTATTATTATTATTTTTTAAAAAAAACTATAAATTTTCACTTAATGTCTTTTATAAACAAAGTTATAAATACCCTTTTAAGTAAATGGTTAAAAACAATAATATTAAATAATAAAAATTTATTTTATTAAAATTCAGATGGTGATGCATGTTATTCCTTGACTCATGTAACGTAGTTACCATCATCGGAAAATTTAAAGACAAAAGTGGCTTGTCATTCATCATAAATAAAATAAATTTAAAAAAAAAAAAAAACCTTAACTTTTATTTATTTAACTAAATAAAACAATATGCCCTCATATTGCTTAGGAGATATTTTTTCAAACAAAATGAATTTATTATTTTAAAATAATTAAATAAATTAAATCATAAACGAAGAATTCCTACAACAATTTGAATCCTGCATATACATCCTCAGAGTCGGATCATTTCTTTTACTTTTTTAAATAAATAAAAAAGTAAAAAAAATGGGAGATCCATTTGTTATAATCATATAAGTTTTATTTGATTTTTTAAAATATAAAAACTAGTAAAAAAAATTCATATCTCCTTTAACAACTAAATAAATTGAAATTAAGGTTTATTGTTAGTTATAATTTATAACTAACAAGAATTATTATTTTTATTGGTTTTATAAGAATTTTTTTTTTTTTTAATAAATCTTTCAAAATCTTAATTATATAAAAATAAGAGAACTTTTAGTATATATATTTTTTTACTTATTACCTGTTCTTTATATAGTCTTCTTTCTCGTTGAAATTTATGTGAATGTAAGAAAAAATAAATAAATTTTTTTGAACATAAAATTTTTTAACCATTTCTTATATTAATATATTCCTAAATTGGAAATATACCATGCATATAATCAGGAAAGGAAAGAATTAAGTTCTAACATAAAACTTATATTAATGATGTTAACATTTCTTTTTTTTTTTTTTTTTTTTACATGTTAATTAACATTGCAATACACAATTTATCAAGGCAAATTATATCAACAAGTACTATAAAACTATATAAGACTGAAAAATAGAAAAACTCTTTATTAATTGAATTTCTTTAAAAACTTTAAATTATGTAAAATACTATATAAAGTTACTTAAAAATATATGTCATTTTTTTGTTTTTTGTTGTTTTTGATTATTGATTCTGTTTACTTCCGCAGTCAAAGTTTATTTATAGATATAAAAAAATATTGTTAAAAATTTGGATTGGAAATAATTTATTCAGAAGCAGTAGCTCTAACGTAGATTTGTTGGTTAGAGTGCTTGGAAACTGGCTTAATAATACCCTTAGCTTCTAAGTCTCTTAAGGCAACTCTAGCTAAAGCACCACCTAATTTTAATCTATCAACTAAAACAGAAACGGAAACGTACTTGTAAGATGGAACTTCCTTCAAGATTCTGTCATATTTATCTTGATCTAAGATAACAGCGTGTTGGGCTTTATCCTTGTGGGACTTCTTGGACCATTTCTTTTTAGATTTCTTACCACCGGCCATAGCAGCGGCAGCTTTTTGGGCTTTAGATAATTGTTGCTTTGGAGCCATTGTTATAACCTGTTTAAAATATTAATAATTTTTTAAAAAAAAATAAAAGTTGTTAGTAAAAATAAAAACTAGTTCAAATAAATCCATTACTTTTATATTATTTAATCACAAACATTTTATTATTAGTGTAATACATTTAAAATAATCTATCAATGTTTATACTCTCTGACTTGCTCAATTCATAATAATCAATTAAATCTTTTGCATATTAAATAAACTGTTATCAAATCCCATATATTCTAATGTAATAACTTTGCCAATAATAATAAAAATCTCCACAATAAAATAACATAAAAACTTTTCAATCTTAAGTTATTACTTTCTAATAAGATATATAATCTTAGAAATAAGCAATAATATTCACAATGTCTATTATATTAAGACTTTAAGTACATACTAATTACCAAAAGGTTTCGCTGGTCTTTATTATTATACTTATTAAATAATATAATAATAAAAAAGTTAAAAATCTACAATTTATAATTTAATACAAAATAATAATTTTATTTTTATATTTTCAAACTATTAATTTAAATTTACCTTACAAACAAATTACAAAATTCATAGAGTTAACATTTGTTTGTTAATTCATTCTTCATTTTTTTTGGAATTTTTATTGTGATTGTATGATATTTTCTATGTAATAACTTTTAATTTTGATAAAATATTTTTTTATGCAAAAATATTTGTGAATATATTCAATTTAAGCAATAATTTTATATTTTAGACTGAATGTTTTAAAGTATTGTTAAAAAAAAATGAATGAGCAGAAAAAAAAGTTTTTATTGTAAAAACTAAAAAAAAAATATTAACATTTTTTTTTGTTACAATTTGTTTAAATCCGACTAAAATTTTTAAAAAAGAAAAATGTTTTTTTTCTTTTTCTTTTCTTTTTATTATTAATAAATTCATTTTATATACAATTTTAAAGTATATCATTTAAATAAAACATGTATAAATTTCAACAGTGGATTTTAATATAACAGAATTCTAATAGATAAAATCAATAACAGCCAAAACAAACATATATTAAACAACTGTAGATTAAATAGTCAAGCACGTATTTTATCTCAAAAGCGTTGTTTTTAATTTTTATATACATTCAAAACAATAATAAATAATATGGCAAAAAGAAGAGCGGATTATCAAATCGATAGAGAAGGTAGACATTTAAACATAGAAGCTGAGTTAGAAAAGAACGCTGATAATGATACACAAGGATTCTCAGGTTTGAACTCTACTGGTTTACAAGGAAGAAAGATTGCACAATTAAGAAGTAATAAATCTTCAAATAAGGCATCCATCCCATCAATTAGTAATATAGCACCATCTACATTTGGAAACTTGGGAAATAAATCAGCACAAAGTGATGATAAATTAGCAAAGTTTAAAGCTATTAACACTAATTTCATGAAGAAAATTAATGACTCAATTAGTAAAGATCCATGTTGTGTGTTATCTAATATTTGTGAAAAGTATTTGGAATACGCTAAGAATACCGATAGTCCTGTTTTTGGAGCTACATCTGAAGTTAAAAAATCTGATTTCAATCTTTCAACTAATACCACACCAAGTTTTTCATTCAATACAGCAACTGAAACTAAGCAAACACCATTTGCTAACTTTAAAATAAACAAGACTGAATCTGAAGCATCAACTCAAGAAACTAAAGTTAATCCATTTAATCAATTTAAAATTCAAAAGCCAGCTGCTGAAAAGGCATCAATCACTGAATTACCTACAAGTTCTGAATCTGAAAGTGATGATAATAGTCAAGAAAATAAAAAACCAACAGAAATCAAAGGTCCTCAATTTACTTTATCAACAAAACCTACTGTCAAAAGAGCAGCTTTTGCATTTGGTGAACAATTAAAAAAGAGACAAATTGCTGAAGCTGATTCTGATGATGAAATTATAGAACCTAAAGGTCCATCATTTAACTTTACTCAAGTTGTTAAAGACTCTGCATTTAAGTTTTCTTCAGAACCAAAGACTGAAACAGCCAAAACAGATTCTGCTCCTTCTTTTAGTTTTGGTGCTTCCAGCAAACAAGAAACTGTTAAAGATGACAAACCTGCATTTTCCTTTGGTAATAAGGATACTGAAACTAATACAACTGAAACTAAGCCAACATTTTCTTTTAATATTAAAAAGGATGAACCTGAAAAAGCAGAAGATAAGCCAGCATTTTCATTTGGATCTGTTACTTCAAGTGAAAAGGTGGAGGAAGTTGCAAAACCTGTTTTTAGTTTTTCTAAACCAGCAGAATCTAATGATGCAAATGACATTAAACCAACTGGATCTCCAGTTTTCAATTTTGGTGCTAAACCGGCTACTAACGAACCAAAGCCTGTATTCAACTTTGGTTTAAAAAAAGATGACAAAGAAACTGAAAAGCCTGCCGAAGTTACAGATGATAGTAAACCAAAGTTTTCCTTTAACTTAACTAGCACTTCAAACCAAGAAACTACTACTAAACCAGCTTTCAATTTCTCTAATCCAACATCTGCACCAAAAGTTGGATTTGGAAATGCTACAAGCTTTAATTTTGGTAAGAAAGAAGAAACTGATGAGAAAACCAGCGACAAACCAGAAGGATCTCAACCAAATTTTTCATTTAATTTACCATTCAACAAATCTGCACCATCTTCATCAACAGAAAATAAAACAGAAGAACCAGTTAAAGATGACAAGCCAACTTCAAATGAAGAAGTAGTTGCAGAAGATGAAAAGTCTAGTGGTGTTTTAGCTAATAACGATGAAGAAACTGAAAATCTTTTATATTCAAAGAAAGCTAAATTGATGTTGTTCAATCCAGAAAATAAAGAAAACCCATATGTTTCTAAAGGTTTAGGTATGTTTAAAATTCTCCAGTCAAAAGAAGATAAAAGTAAAGTAAGATTTTTACTAAGATCTGAAGGTATGGGAAATATTTTGCTAAACACTTATATCATCCCATCTGTTAAGTATGAACAGTTCCCATCATTACCTTCAGCTGTCAAGTTACCTATTGTCAATAGTGAATCTAAGAAGTTTGAAACCTTCTTATTAAGAGTTAAAACAGCTGATGATGGTAAAGACATTGCTGAAGTTATTAAAAAAGCCCAAGAAGATATGAAATAAGAATGATGTTGACATATAGATTCTAAAGTTTTGTCTTAACAAACAAAAAGAATAAATTAAAAAAAAAAAAAAAAAATTAAATTATGAACGTTTATTTTCTTTATGTATTTATATAATTACTTATTAAGTTTAATATCATTAATATTAGAATAAACTAGTTACATCTATTATTCAATATATTTTAAATGTCTTTCAATAGAGTCTTTAAATGTGGATAATGCCCATTTGAATCTTCTCTTTTCTTTGACTTTATCATTAGTAAAGGAAAAGTTTTTAGATACAAATTTATTTTCCATGTACCATTGCAATTGTTTTAAAACAATTAATTGATTGTCTTCTTGAATAGTAGTAAAGATTACTTCATCCATTAATTTATCATCATATGTTATAGATTTTTTCTTTTTATCTTTCTTTTCTGATTCTTTACCAATTCTTAGTAAAAGTTGATAAATTAAAGCATTGATAAATAATTCACCTTCAGTAGTTAAACCGTCTAAGATTGGAACATGCTTGAAAACATCAAAAGAAATTATTCTATCAAAAATCACATTTGCAAAAAACCTAGCTTCTTGTATAATCTTATTGTCTCTAGTAGATCCAAACTTACCATATAGATCAGTTAAAATAGCTTCCACATCATCATCTTCATTACTTGTTTCAAAATGTTTAATAATATCCCAAAATTGGAATTTAATAAACTTATTTAAACCATTCATGTTTTTGTTTAATCTTATTAATACAAGTTCATAGAATGGATTATAGTTTTCATCTAATTTTGAAACATGTACTAAAACTCTTAAAAGTTCTTGGAAATCTTTCTTTTTAATGTTTAATTTATCTAATCTCATAATACAGTCTAATGGATCTTGTGATGAAGTTATAGCAACAAATATAGATTTTGAAATTGAACTTGACATTTTGTTTTGCATAGCTAATTCATTATAGTCTGGAAGTTCATCAATGAAATCATCTTGTAGTTCAATGTCAGAGAATTCGATATCGTTATTCAATAAGTCGTCATCACTTTGTCCATTGCTATCTATAATACTTTCATTTCCTTTCATATTTTCTCTATAAGACCCACCAATCAACCACCATTTACCTTTAGTTTTAATATTAATAATATCATCTAAAGAAACTTGGATTGGTTGAGAAGCATCACTACCAAGCGTTTTTGAATCAATCTTTAATGATTTTGTTATAGATTTTCTCATTTGGGAAGAGTTTGTTTTTGTGATGAGATTTTTATTTATTTTATTAAGTTTTAAGTCTTTTAAAGTTTCAATTAAAAATTGAAGTCTACTATCATCATCGTCTTTACTATGGTCATTGTTTTCTATATTAACTAAAAGTTTATTAATAACCAAGTTTAAGTCTTTTGGATTTTCACCTCTTAAAAGAACACCTGAGATTGAAATACATTTTAAGATCAATTCAACACTAGTTTCAGAAGAGATATCAGCTAACATGTCAAGGATATTGTAAATTAATTTATTATTAATAATACCAAAGTTAAAAGCAAAAGATAAAAGTGATATTAAGTTTGACCCTTGTTTATTAACATTATCTTCATTATCATAATCATTACTATCATAATCTAAACTTTCAATTAATTTTTCAACAAGTTTTTGAGTGAATGAAGCACCAAAATCAATACCTTTAAATCTCCAAATAGCATAGACACAACCAATATAATTCATTAAAAATTGATCTAAAAGTTTTTCTTTAATATTACAATCTATAATGATTCTATTAATAATTGCATTAATGCATGACTGTCTAGCATGTGTATTAAACATGTCTAAGAGTGAAGCAATGATATTATTAATATTACTTTCAGATAATTTATTGAATAATGATTTTATTTCTTTTACAAGTTGAGGATCTAAATTAGAATTGTCTGTTTCATTTTCTAAAGAATTAATCGACTTAATATCTTCTTCGTCTAATTGTGTATCAAGACCATATAAATTTTCCTTTTTCTTCTTTTTGGATGATTTCTTTTTTTTAGGTTCTTCTTCTTCTTCTTGATCATCTGAGTCAAATTCTTCATATTCTGCTTCGCTATCTTCTAATTCCCTTAGTTGTGCCCATTCTTCTGGAGTTAAATCGTTTTCATCAAAATCATCATAAGTTTCATCGTCATGAATTTCTTCTTCATCTGAAGATTCTTCCTCTTCGGAAGAGTCTGAGTCAGAAGAAGAGAGCTCTCTAGTTTTATCTTCATCTTTAATAGCTAAATCACCATAATCACCTAAGTTTTCACCATAACTTTCAAAGAAATCTAAACCTTCTAATAACCCACCAATGGCATCATATTCATCCATAGCTTTAAGTTTTTTAGATTTTTTACCCATATTAAGCTTCTTAGCATAATATTTAATATTTCTTTCATCTTCATCTGATTCTGGGTCTTCATAGGCAAGCTCTAAGTCATCTTCAACAATTTCTTTTTTAGATTTAGATTTAGATTCAACTTTGCTCTTATTTTTAGCTTCTTTAGCAGCTTTTAACGCAGCCATTGTCTCTTCAACTGTCATTTCCTTTTCTAAACCTAAATCTTGATCACTTTCTTCACTATATAATTCGTCATCATCTTCCTTCTCTTTAATGCTATTGACATTTTTTTTATTTTTAGCTTCTTTAGCAGCTTTTAATGCAGCCATTGTCTCTTCAACTGTCATTTCCTTTTCTAAACCTAAATCTTGATCACTTTCTTCACTATATAATTCTTCATCGAAATCTTCGACAGTAGCATTACTTTTTTTGTTTTTAGCTTCTTTAGCAGCTTTTAATGCAGCCATTGTTTCTTCAACTGTCATCTCTCTGCCTGATTCATCATCACCGTCATCACTTAAGCCATCATGATGTTCTAGTTCGTCACTACTATTTATATGCTCTTCTAGTTCATCACTGCTACTAATATAATCCTCTAGTTCATCACTACTAATATGTTCTTCTGATTCGTCATCATCTTCAGAGGAAGATAATGCAAGCTGATCAAGGTATGAATTTTCATCATTTGTATCTATTTCTTGATCACTATTCTCATCATAACTGTCTTCATCATCGTCATCAATATCATAGTCTTCAGCATCATCCTCAGAGGAAGAGCATGGTAGTTCACCATAGTTTGGTCTTGCAGGGATAAGCTTTTCCATAATTTTTTTATTAAATGTAACATGCTTGATAGATGTTTTTGAGATTACACGTTTTGCTAGCTTTTGTTTAAGACTTGGCTTTAAAGTTTTTATTATTGATGTTTTGTTAACTTTTAACTCATCGTCATCATCAGAGTCTTCACTTGATTCAGATTCAGATTCGGATTCAGAATTAGACTCGGATCCAGAATCATGGCCTTCAAGTGCACGAAGTTCTTTCCATTCTTCAGGAGTCAAATCATTCTCGTCAAACTCATCAAAATCATCAGAATCCAAAGAATCATCTTCTGGAAGAACAAATTCTTCTTTAACATTAGCTTTTTCGTTATTTTGAACTTTTTCTTTTAATTGTCTATTAGCTTTATTTTGTTCACTATTATAGCTATTATTATTTTTGTTTCCTATTTGTTGATTTTTTCTATTTGGATTCATTTTTTGTTTTTTCTGTTGTCTTTCTTGTTTTCTCTTTTCTTTACGTGTCATATTTTTATTACCAGAGTTTTGATATTTTCTTTTCCTAACCGGAGTGTTAGATGCATGTCCGTCATCATTATTGTTGATTTCATCCAAAATCCCTTTAGGCAACTGAATGTTTTTTTTAAACTTTTTGTTAATATTATTACCACCAACCATTTTAATATTTAGCTTATATCAGTTTCTTTTGGTTATTATTATTAAACGATTAATTGATATATACTTAATAAGTTTATGTATATTTGCATTTATCTCATCAATATTTAATTTTTTAATTTTTTTTTTTAAATTAACGAAATGTGCAGTTTTTGTTAGGAATTTTAGAACTAATTGAGAATAGAAAAAAAAAAAAAGAAACTTTTCAAAAAATAATATTTATGTATCACATGATCATATAAACAACTTAATTAATTAAAACATTTTATAATGAATTTAGATAAATGAATAAAAAAGTTAAATAAAGAAATAGAATAAATAGATATATATGTGTGAAGTAGAGTAATATATATACAAAGAAACATTTTAATATATCATTTAATTTAATTTTTTAAAAGAAAAAAAAATCAACCCACGTAAATAGTGGGTTAATTATTTCAACTATTAACAAAAAAAAAAAAAAAAATAATAATAAAAAAATAAAACTCTATAATATTTAAGGTTTTGCAATTATACAGTTTCAGCTATGGAAACACTTGAGTAACCCTTTTTACCAACCATGTAATCAACAGAATCAATAGCTTTCTTTAAAATGCTTAATAACATTTTATATTCAGAATAGTTTTCAGCTGTAGTACCTGAGTTAATAAAATCACGAACAATGATAGGTTGAATGTTCTTAATTCTAAAGTACTTGATATCAATTTTAGATAAAGAAGTCTTAGCTTTCATATTTTGGATCTTTCCTTCAGAAATAGATAAATTGAATGAGTTTAATAAATAAGGAATCAATTGAGCAGAGTTCAAATATTGAACACAAGTTACACCGTTAACTAAAGCATGTTCACCTTCATTATGTTCAGTGACTAATTCTAAATTGATTGTTTTTTGAATACCAGTTTTTAAAGATTCACTTAATTCATAACACTTTGCATAATACAGATTTAAATCATAATTGGCAAATCCATGTAAAGCTTCGCTGAAACCAACCAATAAAACTTTGGAAACCTTTATTAAGTCATTTTCAATCAATTCTTCTTGGTCTGGTAATTTCAAATTACCATGTAAATCAAAATCTTCACCATAACTTTCAACAATGTGCCATGAGTCTGCCATAACTTTCAAGTTCATTAGTTCAGAAATATGATAATGAGAAATTGCATTCAAAGTGTTGATATAGTTTAAAAAGTTTTTGGAAATACAACCAAAGGTAATACCTTGTGGTCCATTTAAGTCATTAGAGTCATCAAATACTAAATCAAATGGATACTTGTTTAAATCCAATGGTTCAGAAGAAATAGCACCGTTACTATCTAAAACTAATAAAGACTTTGGAGAATGCTTTTTAATGAATTGGAAAATTTCTTCTAAATTAACTTTAACCCCAATAGATTCATCAACATAGTTTAAACAAATCATCTTATAGTCATTTGCAGTGATTAAGAATTTTAATTGATTTAAATCAAACTTATTAGTTCCAATACTTGAATACATGATGTCAACAGTTTTTCCTTCAAATGATTGCAAAAACTTATTACTGTTTAAACCTGTGTATAAGACTAATGTTCTAGCATTATCAGTAGTATTGTTGACATTATTTGAGATTATATTATACTTTAAACAATCGTAAATAGAATGAGAATCCATAATGAATGATTGATATTGATGATCTTGCTTTTGGAAAGGATTTAACCAGAAACATTTATAGATATCTTGCAAAACATGCTTATAAACATCGTAGTAACCATCAAGTGTCATTACTTGGTTAGTCTTGGTATACATAGCTTCTAAAGTAGAGTCAGAAACTAAATTTTCATTACCATCATCAATAGGTAACATATTAGGGAATTTAATAGGTGCGATAGTGTTATAAGTTGAACCTGAGTTAGTTCTAGACATTTGGAATCTTGTTTCAACTGGATGATGTTCTGGAGAAGGAGAAAGGGTTCCTTGGACATCATCCAGATGTAAAGAGTGTAATTTTTTCATGTTTTTAGAAGCTAAGTTAGCTAAAGAAAGATCACTTTGTGAGAATTCGATTTCCATTTTTTTTTTTTTTTTGTTTACTTTTTGTTAGTCTTTTTGGTTAGTTATTATTATTCTTATTTAGTTTATGACTTTTCTTTTAATTTGAATATCTTTTTTAGATAATTTCTTTTCATAACTTTAAATAAAAGATTTTAAACTTCTTAAGTATGACTTAATATATAGGTTTAAAAATTTTTCAATAAAAAAAAACAAAAACCTTAATATTAAAATTGGAATTTTTTATATATGAATGATAGTGTGTTAATTTAGAGGAATATGTTTAATTTACATTTTTTAAGGGAGCAAAAATATAGGTATTTTTTTTTTGTATATTATGTCTCAAAAAAAAAAAAAAAAGAATAATCAATCATACCTTGGTAGTCACACATAAGGGATTTTTTTTTTTTTTTTTTTTCCTTTTTTTTCCTTTTTTTTTTTTTTTTGTTTTTGACAATTTCTTTGATAAAAAAATATATATTTTTTTTTCTATAGGGACATTTTAAGCCCCACATGTTGAGAAAATTTCCATCATGTGATAATTAAGATTTTGCTCAATTATTCATGTTGAATAATTAAAAAAAGGTTTTATAATATACACACTTTAATTAAATAAAAAAAATATATAATTATATATACTATATTTTATATTGAAATGAATAAATATAATTTGTAATGAATTCAAATAAAGACATTTTAAAATAGATTTAAAATACTTTGTTTATCGTATTTCAATTTGTTATTAAATATTCAGTTTTGCTAAAAATTTAAAAAAAATTTAAATTCATTTAAAAATCATTTGATAATCAGTAGATTTTAATTTATATCAAGCATTAATGATAACTAAATCTTTCATTTTTCTTTTAAAAAAATTAGATAGATAAAGAAAATGAATAGTAGCCAGTCGCATAACTTGTTATATGACTTCGAACTTGAATTTAAAAAACAAATGAGTCTATATCAACAGTAATAATTTGCGCCACATTGCTACATTTCTGTTTTCTTTTCTTCTCTTCTTTTTTTAAATTTACCAAAATCTAAACTTAGTTATAATAATAGTTTAATACACCTATAACATTCTTTCAATCATCAATTTTTTTAAATTTAAAAGTAAATAAAAATTAAAATTATAACAAAAAACAAAACATTTAAAACATACCTCTATACGTAATTTTAAAATAAAATCAAACCTTTTAATTTTATTCAAATACATTAACTTTATATTATAATTTTTTATTATAAGTTAAGTTATAATAACACCGGAAAAAGATAAAATTTTAATCTTATCATTTTTAAGCTTAAGATTCTTTACCAAAATCAATAGCAAAGTCTATATCAAAATCAATTTGATCTAAACCAGAAGTTAATTTATTATTAAAAAACATGTCATTTTGCGCTGCAGGCAAAATATTATAATAAAAATAACGTTAAAAAATGAAAAAATAATTTCAACAAAAAAGATATTCGAGAGTTTATTTTAGTTCATTTTTTTCTTATTTAATAATCATTTGTAATAATAAAAAAAAATAAGAAAAAGATTAAACTTATAGATATAATTCATTCAGGACTTTTTAATAATTTCAAATTATTAGTGCAATAAAACTCACCTTTTATCATTTATATTTTTTTTTTAACAAAAAAAAGGATAGTTTTATTTTTAATCTTTTTGTTTAATATTTTCATTATTTTCATTTTATTAAAAGTTATTTTTATTATTATTTTTGTTTTTGTTTAGAGAAATAATATACTGCTTTTAGAGATAGCAAGGTTATATTGAATTTCTGAATCCAAATAATCACATTTATAAGTTAGATAAACTGTGAATATTTAAACTAAACATAGGTTATCACTGCTGGATAACGCTGCATGATTAATAAATCATCAACTTCTGGATTTAGTAACATTTCGCTTTCGTTTAAAATTGGTTCTTCCATATTGATACCCAACTCCAAGGACAGGTCCAGTGGATTAATTTTGATGTTGGTATACTTTTCGCCATTACTGTTGCTTATTTTTTGGTAATATTTATTTTCAGTGTTGGCAGTTGTTGTGTACATGTGTTGGGTAAATTTGGAAGCAACAATATTATCTTCAAATTCTTCAAGATTATTATTGTTGTTGATTATGGTAGATAAAGAATTAGTTGGTGAAAGAATGATGTTAGATTCATTTATGAGTTGATCTAAAGAATCTTGATCAAATTCTTCTACTGATCTTTCTAAAGTAGTTGAAGAAGTTGGAGAATTGTTTAATGTTGTGACTGATTCTTTTTTAGTGTTCATTTTTCTTTTTTTGGATACCGGCTTTTCTTCAAAGAAGTTTAATGGGTCGGCAGATTGTTTTTGAACTTTCATATCACTATCATCCTCATACTTGATTTCATCATCTTCATCTTCATCATCTTCATCTAAATTTGAATCTTTTTTAGGGATAGAAGAGTTAACTGTACCGTTTTCTCTTTCAAATTTATCTTGTTTTTTATTTAATTCTAAAATTTCATTTTTTAAGTTAATAAAATTTGAATCATTATTAAGAACATTATTATTATCTAAAATACCAATGCTCATTAATTTTTTGAATAACATATCATATTTCTCAGATTTTTCTTGATAAAGATTTAAGTAAAATCTTTTTCTTTCTCTAGATTTATGAGCTGCTCTTCTATTTCTTAAAATTCTTTCCATTCTTCTTTGCTCCTTTTCTTCAGAGGTTTTAGCTCTTTTTCTAGGTTGCAATTGAGATGTAGTAGTAGTGGTGGTGTTGGTAGTGTTAGCCATTTTTTTTTAATAATATGGATTTGGTTTATTTTTGTTTCTAAAAATATATTAGTTTTTAAGTAAATTTTTTGCCTGAATGAATTATATCCTAAACTAATAAAGTCTGGTTTTTAATTTATTTTAATATTATAATATTAAAAAATTAATAAAATAATAACTTTTCCTTTAAAATGAAGTTATTCAGAAAGAAAAAAGTTGATCTATTTTTCTATTTATATATATATACATATATATGAAAAAAGAGCCTGAACAAAAATAAAATTTTTTATATCTACAAGAAAAAAAAAAAAAAAACAATAATAAACTGATTTTATTTTTCTGTCTTTGGAGATAAAGTAATTAGTCTCATGTTTTCAAACGATGTCTGTTTTAAAAATAGAATTAAAAAAAAAGTGTCTTAGAAAATTATTAATAAATATTTTTTTCTGATAGATTTAGAGGGAAGCTATAATTAATAAATACACTCGTATTTTCTTAAATATTTATTTAAGGTGTAAACAAAAATTAATTTTTAGAATAGAATTTCACTTTTAAATATTTTTCTTTATTTGCATTCTATTTTCAGATATAGAGTGTTACATTTTAAAACAAGAATTTCTTAAGATATTGATAATTTTTGTTTTATAAATTCGCTTATGTTTTATAAATATAGCTGTGTTTTATTAATTTTGTGTTTAAGATGCTAATACGATAATATATCTATAATTGATAGTAATTTTAATGTTTCAATTTTTTCTTTAAAACTTCACAGATGATATATATTTAATGTTTCACAGATTAACATTAATTTTTAAGGGCAAATGCTGTTAGTGTTATATACACGTGTTTATGTGCTTTTCTATTCAAAAATCCATTTTTCTAGATTTTTGAAGAAACCAATACCGCTCGGATATAAATGATAAAATTTTTTTTTTTTCTTTTTAAATTCTAAAAATACGAAAAACCAATACAGTGTATACGATCTAAATCAAGTCACACTTTCATGTACACCTTACACACTCCTATTTAATAATTTGAATCTTTCTTTTTAAAGGTAATTTTTTTTATAAACTATTTATGTAATATCTTAAAAATTTAAACATACAAATCAATTAATTTAATAAAAAAGTTTAAAAAAAAAAAAAAAAAACTTTTATAACCAAATATATTTGATAATAATAATATGTCTGAATTTAATCTAGATAAGTTAAACGATTCTAAAGATGATGTATCATCAAGACCAGAAAGTAAAGATTCATTTGATTTTGATGATAACAAAATTACAGAATCTATTCCATTTCCAACCGATGAATGTGATATTATAGATAACACAGAAGTTAATGAACAAGAAGGAGGGTTATCATTTTTTGGTAAGAGGAGCAAGGAATCTAATTCTATTACATCTGCCACAATGATAAACATTAAGCCTGTCAAAGATCACAGAAGAAGACGTTCTTCATCTATTATCTCCCATGTAGAACCAGAATCTATCGAGGATGAAACTGACCAACAACTTTCCATTAATATGAATGTTTTATGGATTGATCAAAGAGGTGCATGGATGGTTCATTTCATGATTATTTTAATTTTAAAAATTATTATTGATCTTCTTTTGAAATCCAATCATTATACACAAATCACTGAGCTTTCGTGGACTTTAACTAATACATTTTACTGTGTTGGTTCATATATCATGTTCCATATGGTAAAAGGCTCTCCTTTTGATCTAAATGGTGGATGTTTTGATAATTTAACTATGTGGGAACAAATTGATAATGGTGTTCAATTCACTCCTGCAAGAAAATTCTTAATATTATTCCCTATTGGTCTTTTCCTTGTTTCAACCCATTATTCAAAGTTTTCTTTAAACTTGTTTTCTTATAACTTTTTTATCTGTGTATGTGTTGGTGTAGTCCCAAAGTTACCTTGGACACATAAGTTAAGAATCAGGGTCCCTGGTATCTCTGGGCCTCAAACTATCTCATAAAATAATAAAAACCTTTAATTAAATATACAAACGGAATCTATTTTCACTTAACTCTTTTTTAGTAAATTTAATAGATTAACATATTAGATCAATAGATTAAGAAAAAAAAAAAATATAAGAAAATGGATAAACAGATTAATCGTGAACCAAAGAAAAATATATAAAATTATATATATGTAAAGTAATTACAAAATATTGAATAATTTATAATTATAAAAAAAAAAAATAAGATAAAAGAGTGTTAATTATTTTTTTAAACTAACTTGATCATAAACATCAAATCTTCTTTGGAAACCAATAGGAATAGCTTGTCTAACAGAATCAATAAAATCACCATCTAATTCACAGTTTAAAATTTCTTCACCTTCACCAGCTTCAACTATGACTGCACCTTTTGGATCTACAACTATGGAGTGTCCATAAGCTCTGTAGACAGGATCACCACATTCATCAATAAGACCTTCAGCAGCTCTTGCAGGAGAACACAAAACAGTATAGACTTGGTTATCCATAGATCTGACTTTGGCCAGCAAATGCCAGTGTAATGGTCCTGTGACTGTGTTGAATGCAGATGGATATATCATACAGCTTGCGTTTTCAACACGAGAGGAGTACATTGCTGGCTCAGGGAAACGCATATCATAACAGATACCTAAACCAAATTTAAGACCAATTGGGGATGATGAAGTTGATAAAGAGTCACTATCGATAGTAGTAATAGCAGAACCCGGAGAAAGTGTTGTTGACTCTTTAAAAGTAATTCCATTTGGAATATCAATATCGAATAAATGTAGTTTTCTATGTTTTCCAATCAACAAGCCTTCTCTATTGAATACAAGTGATGTGTTGAAAATTTTACCAGTATCTAATTCAATTTCTGGGATAGAACCACCAACTAAAAGTATATTAAATTTCTTAGCTAATTCAGATAATTTAAAAACACTTGGTGCTTTTGTTTCATCATTCATAATGATTGGCTCTGCATATTTTTTAAATAATTTAACAGAATAAGGTGAGTTGAAACATTCTGGTAAAACAACAACTTCAGTTTTTGGATACTTTTGTAATGCTTCACCAATAAGCTTTTCAGCTCTTAGTAAATTGGCTTGCTTATCTGGTGTAGATCCAGCTAATTGAATCAATGAGATATTAACTTTTTTTTTAAGAACGTTCATTTATGGTAAGTTGTATTTATTATCAAGAATAGATAAATGTCTTGGTTTTATTTATGAAACAAGCATAATCAAGTGTTTTATTCATTTTTTAAAAAAAAAGCTAACAAAATAAGTTAAAAATGAGTCAGGAATACCAGTTAAATATTTTACGATAGATTTTGCCAAAAAAAAAAAAAAAAAAAAAAAGACAGCAACAATCAACTCGCTAAAAAATGTAAATTATATACAGTTTAATTAATAAATTATAAAACAAATCTTATAGAAGCATATACAAAAGATCATTCTTTTTATTTAAATTAATTCATTTATAAATACTAGTTTTACAATGTATTCTTATTTTTTATAATTAGATGAAACAAATGTAAGTTAGGGAAAAAAAATAATACTTGTTTTATAATCTAGTAAATCAAAATGCTTTCTACTTCTTAAACATTAAAACAATGATATATAAAGCTTAGATTAAAATAATAAATCAACAAATAATAATTTTATATAAAGTTTTATAGTATTAATTGCTTTAAAATGCTTATGTGAAACAAAATTTAATTGCTAGTATTGTTCAAATTTAACTTGGGGTTTCATATTGGCCATTAATTTTATTGAAAAATATAAAATCCTTTAAACGTGATACGTATATTATTATTTAGAATATAGAAGTAAATTAAACAAAAAGAAAAAAAAAAAAAACTTCCGAATAAAAAAAAAAAAAATATATATATATAAATAAAATGAACATATTTAATCATGAAATATTTTTCCATATATAAATGATGTTTTTTTTTTTTTAAATATATTCTGTATACTTATTTAATAAACATCATACTTTAAAAAAAAGAAAATAGCTGAAATCATAATCACTAAGACTTAGTTTTATATAAAATATTAATTTTCAATTAATTACTCGGTTATTAACATATATAGACAAACACGTAATAATATAAAATAGAAGCATTTTCGTTGTAATATTAAAGTAATTTAAAACACATATTAGTTCAATGTCTGAAAATAGTAATCAAAGAACTAAGAAAATTAAGTTTAATATACCTGCATATTATCAACTTAAAGAACTTGTTGGTGAAGGAGCTTATGGTGTAGTTGTTTCTGCAATTCATAACTATATGGTACCTGAGACAGGGGAAAGAATTGAAACTAACGTAGCAATAAAAAAGATTTTACCTATGGGGAGTCCATTATTTATAACCAGAACTTTAAGAGAACTGAAATTGATTAAACTATTTCATGATCATGAAAATATCATAACTATTCTGGACATAATCAAGCCCAATTCTTATGAACAATTTTCAGAAGTCTATTTAGTTGAAGAGTTAATGGATACTGATCTTTCTAAGGTTATTAATAATAATAGAACTTCATTAAGAGAGACAGGTCAAAGAAGTATTACTATGGATCATATTAAATATTTTATTTATCAAATATTAAGAGCTTTAAAAGCTATACATTCTGCAAAAGTTATACATAGAGATATTAAACCTAGCAATGTTTTGTTAAATGGAAATTGTGATTTAAAAATATGTGACTTTGGTCTTTCGCGTTGTATAGTGTCCTCTGGTTTGGATTCAAAAGATTTAGTTGGCCATATGACAGAGTATGTTGCTACTAGATGGTATAGAGCGCCTGAAATTATGTTATCATTTCAAGAATATTCCACTGCAGTTGATATTTGGTCATGTGGTTGTATTCTCGGTGAATTATTAAATGATGGTATAGCTATATTTCCAGGAAGAGATTATCATCATCAATTATTATTAATACTTGAAAAATTAGGCACACCATCTGAAGAAGACTTTAATACAATAAAGTCTGATAGAGCAAAGGCTTATTTAGAATCATTACCTCCATTTGAACGTGTAAAGTGGGAAAATATTTTACCAATGGGTGTTGATCCATTAGCAATTGATTTATTGGAAAAGTTATTAACTTTTAATCCACATACTAGAATATCTGCAGAAGAAGCTTTAAAACATCCATTTTTAGAAACTTATCATGATGAAGATGATGAACCTGTTTATCCAGAAATTGATGTGAATAATGATAAGTTTTGGACATTAGATAATGATATAGCATCACAATCAAGAGAGCAATCCGAAGAAAATGAGGAGTTAATGGAAACTTTAAAAGGGATGCTGTACGAAGAGATAACAGGGATATTTTAATAACAATATAATATAATAATACATACATACTTTAATTCATTCATTTAAATAATAATAAAAAATGAATATTCCTTAAACTTTTTAAAAAAATAATTTTGTGTCTTGAATATCAAGTGTTATATATATACTCTTGTATATATTTTATAGAAACTGCATATATTCTGTGTTTTTTTAATAAAAAATAAAATCAGTGATATAAATACTTTTTAATAACATATGTTTAATTAAAGATCAACATCATTCAATCCACATAGATCAGTTTTTTTCATAGTTACTAAAATATTACTATATTAGGAAAATTAATTGATTGATTTAATTTGAGGTTTTGAGGAATGTTTTATTTTTAATTTTTTTTAAATGCTGTGTTTCTAATTACGGCTGAGTTATATTATTAACAAAAAAAAAAAAAAACTTTCACTTTGATTATAATATTAAAAAAATCTTGTCTATAATTAAAAAAAAAAAAAGTAAAAAGACATTAGTAAGTATATTAAAAATGATTTATAATTTGAATTAAGATACCAAACCATAACTGTAATTTTATATCATTAAAAAAACATTTTTATATACTATTAATAACGATACACATTGTTTATTGAGTTTTGAAATTATTATAATAACAGAACCATAGTCATACATTCATATAAATATAAAAGATTTATAAAAAATCAACAGATTAGAAATAATCGTATAATATGAGTTCTGATGAAAATAATAACTGGCAGTCTCGATATGCTCAACAAAGAATACATTCACCTCTTGTTGAGCAAGAGATTGAGGTTGCTATAGATAACAAAGTAGAAGCAGACAAGAGCTTTAATGATGATGAAAGGAAAGAATATAATGTTCCATATTCTGCGGGTGTAGATACTATTAATACCATTAATACTATGGATAATGTAGTTTTTGGAAATGCTGAACTAGCTTATGTAATAGGAAGACATGATTTTAAAACAAATTCACAATTAAAACTAAAAAGTCCTGAAAAGTCAAATGTAGATGATAAAACAGATCCAACTAATCTTGATATAAAAAATATGATTAGAAATACACTTCCAGGAAAAAGAATAAGCTCCCAGATTTTTAATTTACAAAATGATTCACCATCAAAAAACTCTGGAATCTCTAATGATACTTCTAGATCCAATTTAAGATCATCTGGTAGTGATGCTACTGTTTCTACAAAAATTTTGTTTGAATCACCTGGGACTAGAGATAGTATTTATAATCCAATGGCAAGAAGTGAAAATAATTTCATGCATAACAATAGTGAATTACAGATTCCAAAAAACAATAATAATTCAAGAGGAATGCCTTTTGATATGCCAAGTAAACTTAATAATTTTGAAGCTCCATATAGTAATTACAATTCAACAAGACCACTTCCCGCTTCAGAAACATCCATTATGAATGCCACAAGCAATAGTGTTGTAGATTCCCAGAATCCTGTAATAACAAAACGTTTACAACAAGCAACACAACAAAGAAAAACAAATAAAGGCTTTGAGCTAAATAAAAAGCATCTGTCCATATATCCACACTCTCAAAATAATGAGTTAGTCATTGATAATTACGTGCTCAAAGACATAGTGAAGTTATCAGTTATGCGTAATATTTCATTATCAACGCTGTGTGTGTTGATTTTTATTCCTGTATGCATTCCATTTGTTAATCTTTGTTTGAACAAATCATTTTTTATTAAATGGATAATTTCTAGAGATTCATTGGATGATTATGACGATGAATTTGATGATAATTTTGATCAAAGTAGTAAAGAGAATAGAAGAGGGGCTAATGAAAACCCATTTTCGAATTTGAATTTAATGCATAATGATGAAGTGGGATATTTTGGACTCTGCTCTATACGCATAGATATTGCTATATCGAAAACAAAACAATCTTTTGATTCAAATGCTAAGATTGATAATAATAAGTTGGACAATAATCCCAAAGAAAAACATGTAGGCTTCAATGATGAACTTCAGTACATATCTGATAAAAGAATAGCTACAAGTCCAATTTCTGTTGATGTTGATTATAGTAGGTTAAAACATTATTTGAACAATCATAATAATAGAAGGTTTGCAAAAGAAAGTAGATTTTTAGAAATTTGCCTAAGTTCATGGGATTCATTTATATTCAAAACCAAATTATTATTATGGATGTATTTTATACTATGGCTTGTTTTAGCTATTGTCTGTATTGTTTTAATACCACTTCTAGCTTAATAATTAATTTTT
Organism: Hanseniaspora singularis (nom. inval.); assembly: GCA_030565715.1. Taxonomy (NCBI): domain Eukaryota; kingdom Fungi; phylum Ascomycota; class Saccharomycetes; order Saccharomycodales; family Saccharomycodaceae; genus Hanseniaspora; species Hanseniaspora singularis (nom. inval.). Next base: position 250,600 of record JAJMDG010000108.1, on the reverse strand, counting down.
GAAAAAGAAAGTAATTATATTTGTAATATTAATTTTTAAAATAAAAAATAGTTGTACAACTTTATTTATATATAAATTTCTGATATGTATATTTTTTATTATGTGTTTTTTTTAAAAAATATATATATATATATGTCATAATATGTTTATTAAAATGATAATAAATTAATCATTTAAAATCATTTTTAAATCAAAATTTCTGCTAATTTTTGAATTTTTTTGAATTTTGTTATGCTCTTTATTGTGTGATGTTTCAAATGCATTATTATTTAATTGCTTAGCAGATCCGGAATTGTTAGATATTAAACCATTATATCTTAAATTTTGTTGAAAGTTTCTATTTAAGAGAATGGGATTATTATTATTAATTTTTGTTTGTGTTTGCATATAGTTTGGATTCATAATTGGCATAGAAGGAGGGTAAATATTATACTGATTAGTTTTAAAGCCTTGTGATATGAGGTTATTATTATTATTACTATAATTATAATAATTAAAGTAATTCAAACTATTTGGATAGCTATGCTCATTTTTATCTAATGGATTCATGGGTTTATTAACATTGATATGTGTAGGTGATAAATTTGATGTTTCAAATTTATGATAAGACTCTTGGGTAGTATTGGATGCATATGAAGCATTTGAGTTTCTTGAAGTTGTTTTTGATGGTTGAGGCGGCAAATTTTCCTGTCCATTCAGATTCATAGACAAGAACGCTGGTAGATTATTTTGAGAATAATCTTTACTTAATGGCACCTCATTTGTGTTTAAAGGTGTAATTTTACGTCTCTTTTTTTTATCTTGATTTTCATAATAAGCATGTATAATCTCTTGTGAAGTATCTATTTTATCTTCGCTTTCTTCACTAAACAAATCAGAGACTTTCCTTTTACCAGCTTCAATGTTGACAGTCCTTGTAGCTAAATCAATTTCTTTAGGCAAAATAATTTTAATTAAAGGGTTAATTTCTAAATTTGATTTATAAAGAGTTGTAATTTGATTATAATTTGTTTGTATTTCAGAAGGATTGCAGAATTGAGCGTTATTTTTAACTAAATTTGACCACAGTTTTTTTTCTTCTAAATACTCCTCTTTATCTAAATCATGTTTAATGTCTTGTACATTAAAAAAGTTAGCATTCACAAGTTTATCAAAGTTATTAAATAGTTTTTTTAAAGTCACTTCACAAAGCATACTTTTATTTTGTAGTAATGTTAAGTATTCCTTTGATATCACAACTTTAGTATCTGAATAATTGTTTGAATGATTTGAATAATCATAAACACATATTTCATTTAATTCAACACATCTCTCACAAACACCTTTTTCTATATTTATGCATTTATTTTTAGAATTTTTGCATTTAATGCATGCTTTAGATATCCTTTTTTTTGGTTGTCTTTTATCAATTATGTTTTGAACTTTATTAAGACTTTCTTCGCACATCATCTTTAATTAAATAAGCAAAAAAAGGAAGAAAAAGAAAACAGTTAAATTATCGGATTCTCTTTATACTGGTTATAATTATGTAATACATATTGTTTATAATTATATTAAAATTATCTTTTTAAAAATTTAATCATTAGACATATATATATATATTTATGAAAGATAATACATCAAACATATTTTAGCTCATTTTTGAGTGAATTAAAATATACTTTCACAAGGAAAAATGAAAACACCTATTTAAATTATTTTTATAATTAAAATTTCCTTTTATTATCCCGAAATTATTTTAAAATACTTTATATACTTGCGAGTTTTTATATAATTTATTAAAAACGGAACTATAGAGTTGATATTTATTTTTAAGATTTTTTAAAAACTTCATTAGTCTCTTTTTCGGTTAAATTAATAAAAAAAAAAGACAGTAAAAGGAAATTAGATGCCGGATTAAAAGGCTGAAGTATTTTTTTTCTCTTAAGACTTAAAAAATCATTTCTATGTATAGAATAATTATAAGAGGAGATTAAGCTCACTATAATGACTCCTTTTAATGTTAGAAAATGGCATTTCTGTCCCAAATTATTTTTTTAAAAATTTAAAATTACTTTTTTATTACTAATGTTTAGATTTCAACAAAAACTATTATTTTAATTCCACGGATTAATTACATTTATATAATTAAAAAAAAAGGAGAAACTAAAATTAAAAGGATATTTAAATAATTAAAAAAAGGAAAAACTAGAAAATAAAAGAATATTTAAATAGTTAAAAAAAAATATATTTTATAAAAAAAAAGTATATACATAAGTCATCAAATTATACTGATATATTTAGAATCTGGAGGCGACTAATTCGTGTAAAGTTTCAATATCAGCAGAGAACTTTCTGATACCTTCAGCTAATTTTTCAGTAGCCATTTGATCGTTGTTTAAGTCATATCTGAACTTACTTTCATCATCAATGTAAGAAACCTTTTCTAAATCAGATTTCTTAGCATCTTCAACCTTTAAGATAACTGGAACATCATCTTGAGAGTTTTGTAATTCAGCTAATAAGTTTGGAGAAATAGTTAAGTAATCAACACCAGCTAATTGCTTAATTTCATCAACATTTCTGAAAGAAGCACCCATGACAATAGTAGAGTAGTCAAACTTCTTATAGTAGTTATAGATTTCTTTAACAGAAACGACACCTGGGTCAGCAGCACCAACGAAGGATTTAACCTTTTCTTCATCCTTGGTGTTAGCCTTGAACCAATCTAAAATTCTACCAACAAATGGAGAAATTAAGAAAGAACCAGCTTCAGCACAAGCAACAGCTTGGACAATGGAGAATAATAAAGTTAAGTTACAATTAATTTGGTGTTCACTTTGTAAAATCTTAGCAGCTTGGATACCTTCCCAAGTAGAAGCAATCTTAATTAAAACTCTGTCTTTAGAAATACCTTCTTCTTCGTAGAACTTGATAATTTCAAGAGCCTTTTCAACAGTAGCCTTAGTATCGAAAGATAATCTGGCATCAACTTCAGTAGAAACTCTACCTGGAACAATGTTTAAAATGTTCTTACCAAATTCAACTAATAACTTATCAATGGCAATTTCAACTAATTTATCTTTGTCAGTAACTTCAGCACCGAATTGCTTCTTAGTGGCTTCAACAGCGTTATCAATTAATTGAGAGTACTTTTCAATTTTAGAAGCAGCTAAGATTAAAGATGGGTTAGTAGTAGCATCTTGTGGCTTGTAAACTTTCATGTTTTCAAAATCACCAGTATCAGCAACAACAACGGTACCGGCGTTCTTTAATTGTGATAAAGAATCACTTTCTTTAACTTTCTTAACAGCAGACATGATATATTATTTGATTTTTATTTAGTTATATAAAACAGTTTATGTAAAAACTCTTGTTTGGTTTTTAACTTTATTTCTTTAAAACAAATAAATAAAATAGTTATTTAAAACTTAAGAATAATAATTTAAACATTTATTAATTAGATTTTCAAAATAGAAACATATTGAAAAAAAAAAAATGATCTTTACCTTTTAACTTTAAATACCTTAAAATTTTTACTTTTAATTAGTTTAAATTGTGTAAATGAAAAAAAAAAAAAACGTGTATGAGAGTGAAAAATATATGCAAATTTAAGTGTTTTTTTTGTGAGAGTGGGCTACTGTGATCCGCTACTAAAAAAAAAAAATAAAAAAAAATTGTTGAAATGAATCATATAGTAATTAATACAAAATAAGTTTTATTTAATAAACGTAATAGTTTAATTAAATAGTATTACTACAGATATTAAAACGTTTTTATAAATAATTTTTTGAATGACATTTATATCATACTCATATAAAGATTTAATCAAATAAAGATGTATTTTTATTGCCAAAATAAGATTCAATATATCTTCCAATTAAATCTATTTTTGCTATAACGATGGAATAAGATTAAAAAAAAACAAAAACAAAAAACACTCTACACCATTAAATTTTTTAATATATAGCTTATACCAGGTTGTTTACTATTTGATTATTATAATCAGGCTACTATTCTTTTAGATTTAGTTTCTTAAGAGCCTATTTTTTTTTTTTTTTTTTGAAGATTTTAATATGATTAATTTATATCAATTCATATGAGTCTTTGCGGTATTATGCATTCCGATTTATAAAATTTTAAAAAAATAAATCAAGCCTAGATCGTCGGATTTAAACAACCTTTAACAAAATCTGTTTATAATATTTGGGAACACACTCTCGTTTATGGTAAATAAAAAAAAAAATAATAATTATTTTATAAACAATTTAATAATGTTAAATCTGCCGTTTCTCCTTATTATCTTTAAATGTTTTTTTTAGCCGGTTACACAAGCTATTAGTGATTAAATTAATAATTTTTAATATCGCAAAGTGTTGTAATAATCCTTAATTTGAATTTTGAAAATAGATATATTAAAAAAAAAAAAACCTATTGCAATGATTATAAAATTAGTAATTAGTTAGACATAAATTCTATTAATATTTATTTAGAAATACATTCTATTAATAATCACATTTTTAAAAACGTATTTATTAATAATTTCATAAAAACACTCCATCATAACCTTTTCTTTTGTTATAAAATATAAATAGCACAAAATGCTTACAATTATGAGATAAATATAACTTTTTTAAACAATTTATTTGTTTCATAATAATATTCATACATGTTCAAAATTGATAGGGTACATAATTTTTTAAAAAAAATTTTGTAAAAATTTTTATATTGAGAGGAAAAAATGAAAACAATAGAAAAATAGTTAATATTGATAGACAAAAAAGTTCTAGACTTTTTTTTGAGGTATAATTCTTAAGCCAGAGTATTTATCTATTTTTAATAATAAAATTAATTTTAATAAAAAAGTCCGCATAATAAATTTAATATTTTTTTTTAGAATTAATTAGAATACATTTTTTAATAAAAAATACGTAAAACTTTTTTCTTTAAATATATAAAGCTAATTCTCCCATTAGCTATAAAAGCACAAACAGTTTTTTTGCTCAAATTTTTATGATTATTTTTTCATTTTTTTAAAAATAATCCTTTTATTTCTTTATCTAACATTGTCAAAAATTGTCTTATTTTCTTATTTAAATTTAGCATATATTAATACTTAAATATAATTTAAGCAGTAAAACCAAACACTTGACATTAAACTTATAAATTTATCTTGGAGTTTTACTTATTTATAATATTATAAAGTATTATTTATATATAACGTTTTTTTTTAAATATTTACACACGCTGTAAAAAAATACATAGATAGAAAAAATGTTCTCTTTATTAAGAATGAAACGAAAGTTTCGTAAAGTTGTCTTAATAACCTTGTCTGTGATAACATTGATGCTGCTACTTTTAATGCTAATACTAATGGGATTCCAAGACATTAATGGTAATATAATTGAGTACGTACCTGATCTTCCAACAAGTATGTCTTATTATTTATCAAATTTTAAAGGTTTAGATACTAATGACGATGATAATGTTGATGCTTATTACTATGATTCTGAAGATGATGTTGAAGTATTACACTTTGACGACAAACATCCATTTGATAGTGAATATTCTCAAGATATTAGAGAAATGTTTACTTATTTAAATGAGTTGGATATTACAGATTTATTAGAATATGAAGAGGTTTCTGAAATAGTTGAAACTGAATTATTTGATCATAGATTTAAACCATTGAATTTTAATTCTGATTCTTTTGAAAATGCTTTAAATGGTAAGCCTTATGATTTTAATCCATTGCTATTTTTAGATATTTTAATGTTGCAATATGATAATAACAACAATGAAATTGAATTTTCTTGGTATGATACTGTCAACAATGTTGAATATAACAATTATTTAAGAAATATACATTTAAGTGGGAATTCACAAGAAATTAAAGATTCTTTAGATTGTAGTTTATTAAATAACGTGATTTTTGATCCAGAGCTATTTAAAAAATTTAGATATCCTTTGTCATATTACCAATACGAGTTATATTCATCTAAAGAGTTTATTGATGAGTTTGAAATCAATACATATAATTCTTCTGAGTTAGAAAAGTTTTGTACGTCTAATTATACATTTGAATCTAACTTTAAAAACTTTGACCCATTATTAATTCAAACAAATATTAACTTTTTAGTGAGACCTGAGGTTTATAATATTCAATTAAAAAATGTTATTTTTAATTCTATGATTAAACCACTTTCAACTGTTTTAGTTAATATTAAAGATAATTCATTTAGACAATTATTCACTAAAAATCAAAATTCCTCATCATTTATTGGTGAAAATTATGTCACTAATGGTGTATTTAACAAATATAAAAACAAATTGACGCATTCTCCTAAAGAGGTTGTGAAGAAATTTGAAAAGATAAAATTTGAAAAATTGGATCCAATATATACAGTCAAAAGTAATTTTGAACTTACAATTACAGATGAGGATTTTGAGTTTGATTTAAAAGATAAAATAAAAGAATTAAAAGCATTAAAACAAGAAAATAAATTATCTATTACACAAGAACACTACTTAGAGTCTTTAATCTTTAACTATTTAAATCACTATTCTTCTCAAGTTAAATACTTTGTTGAAGCTAATGAAGTGATAAACACATATGGTAAAGGTTTTCACCATGACCATAGATTCTATAAGTCTCAACTATCAGGAAATCTTGCAACTTATAAAACTTCAACTTTACAAAATATGTTGAAAACATTATCAGCTGCTTTATCTTCTATTGGTGTTACAGGTTGGATTTCTCATGGTAATATGTACGGTTGGTTGTACAATGGATTACCATTCCCATATGATGATGATATAGATTTCCAAATTCCTATAAAGCATTTCCATAAGTTAGCCGAACACTTTAACCAATCCGTACTTGTGCAGGACCCTAGGTTTGGAAATGGTAGATTCCTTGTGGATATAGGGAATTTAGGTGGTAGAGGCCATGGAAGTGGTAAGAATAATATTGATGGTAGACTAATTGATTTAGATACCGGTCTTTATATTGATTTAACAGCAATTAGTTTTAATAGTGAAACTGTTGCTAATAAATTTTATGACGATTTGAAAAATATTTTGGAATTAAATGAAGCTATGGGTGGTACTTACATCGAACAGTTTGAAGATAAATCTATGTCTCCTGTTGATAGATTAACAAAATCCGAGTATAAAGATTACTTGGTATTAAATGGCTATTCAACCGAACAAATTAAAGATTTATTGATTGAGTACAATACAGTTGCAGAAGTTGAAAATGATCAATATAAAGGTTTACATGAAGTAAACATGGAACGTGAAAATAGCTCTTTAGTAGATAGATACATATTTAATATGACTGTAGATGAGAGATATTCTGTGAATAGAAAGTTGAGATTTGTTACTTGTAAAGATAGACATTTTGTGGATGTTAATAATTACAAGCTTTTAGTTCATACATTTTATCAACAAACACCAGTAATAATTCCAAGTAATTTTATGGATTTATTACATAAAGAATATACTGTTCCACCAGGATATCATTATCAATATTTCCAAGGATATATGTTCCAACCTAATTTAAAAACTTGGATGAAAGAAGAATTCATTCAAAAAGCTCTTGAAAATCCACATTTAAAACCATGGGATTATAATTATTCAGAAAATTTTGAAAAAAATTATCTTCACATATCAAAACATAATATGAATGATACTTTAACTTTAGAAGAGACAGAGATTGTTTTATTTAATATGTGTGATTTCCAAGATCTCTTAACTATGGATATTGAATACTTTAACAAAGTTGTTGAGCTGTCAAATTGGGGCCATCAAGCTTTCCAAACTGATTATAGATTTAAAGAAATATCCATATTTAATCAATACGATAGAAACTGTACTTCACCTGAATACTTAAATGCTGCTCGTCAGTTATTTGAAGCTTACAAAAGCACTCTTATTGATTTTGAAATGACTGGTGGTAATAATAAACTTTACAAGGATCATTTTGAATATGGTAAGATAATAGAAAAGATCTATGGAATGTCATTATACGGCTATGACATGTCTCAAATTTGTAGAAAACATATTTTTAAAACCATTCAAAACCTAGAAAACTCCAAATTTGGCGAAACTATTTTTGATTCTTTCCCAATAGAAGGTAAGCCAATTTGGCAAATTCCTCACCACAATTTAACATGTAGTGCTGTTGATAATATGAACCATGATGTTTATATTTAATATTTCAACCCTCAATGTTTAATAAAATATGTATATATAATATAATGTAATGTAATTTAAAGTAAAAAATAAAATATGATCAAGTTTATTCTTTCCTAGTTTTTTTTTTTAAAATCAATAGCCACATTTTGGCTTTTAAAATTTATCTTTTTTCATTATCTTAAGATACTTGGCTCTTTTTTTTAAATATTTTAAGATTGAAATTTTATAATTTATATATTTAACTTTTTTATGATAATAAAAATTATAGCTTATTTTTTTTTATATATCATGGATTGTTTTCAATCTGTGTCTTTTTTTTTTTCTTTTCTCTTGGTATAAATATAAACATATACGTATTTATCCGAGCTATTATTTTTAAGCTTATGTCCTAAGAATAATTTCATTTTGGGACATTTCACGAATAAACAATAATGAATCTCGGTATCAGATTTTTTAAAAACTGAAAATCAAGTCTTTTTTTTTTTTTTTTTCTTATTTTAAATTTTCTGTATATTTAAAAAAAAGAAAATGATTTATATAAACTATATACTAAGATATATGCAAATTAATGACGTAAATATTTTACTGAACCATCAATTTAAGTGTAAACAACCATATTTTAACAACAGCTAAATTAATAGATATATACTAAGAATCAACATTTCTTAATTTTTAACCGAACCCAAATGCTTCTCATTAAACGATCTGCTTTTAGAATCAGTATATTAAAAATAATACTAGTATTATCTTTGATTATATTAATTTTTACACTTCATTTATACTTACAATTTAATAATAATGAATCTATTTTAGTTAAATTTAATTTTAATACAAAATTAGAACAACTTTTAAAGTATATTAATAATATAGATTCTAGCGATGAGTCTTACAATTTGACAGAAAAACTTTTCAATCATAGTTTTATACCATTTGAATATGAATATCTTGATCATAATATTATATCAAAACAAGTTGAGTCATATTTACCATACAACATGAGCCCTGCTTTATATTGGAATATATTATTTTCACAATTAGAAGAAGAAAATAGTCAAGAGGTATTATTTTCTTGGTATGATTTTGTTGATAACTCTGATTATAATAATCTTTTAAGGTTACATATTAACAGAATGAATGATAATGCTCCTGATTCAGAAACAAATAGTGTGAATTGTAAGGCTATAAACTCTAGATCATTTCCTATTGACTTAACTGATGTTGCATATCTTTCTGGTGATGATGATAATAATAGTAGCGATGACAATGAAGAGTCTAAATTTAGAAATAGAGAAAAGACATATAATCAAAATATAACAATTAGTAAAAATTTAAAAGAAAGAAGAGAAGAATTTAATGAACTAACAAAAACTAATGGTATATTTGTTAGAGATTTAATATATCAATACACATCACCTGTATTTTTACAAAAAAACAAACACTCAACTTATAATATGAATGGTTATTGTGTGGACTCAACTCTTGAAATACAACAATTACATGATAATTCATTAGAATTATTAAAACACTCCAAAAATTATTTAATGCCGTTTTTACAATTTAACTTAAATAGTAATGTTAGAGCTGAAGTTTATGGTTTGCAAGCAAAATCATATCTTATAAATTCAATGGATTTACCAACATCTTTAATTCTATTATCAAATAATACATATAAAAATGTGCATATAAAAGAGACATTTGAACATGATAAACCACTAGTTGATTTCAATAACTTCAAACTTAATAATATCATGGGTATTAATTACAACACATTAGGTTTACTTGATAAATATAAAAATAAAATTAATATATCAAGAAATGATTTGATGCAAAGATGGAGTAATTTAGTAACTAAATTCAATCATGTTGATAATAATAAAGCTTCTTTAGAAGATGAAGATTTTGAGTTTAATTTAAACTTTACAATTAATGAATTAAAAACAAATAAATCAAATCTGAATAAAAACCAACTTAAATATCTACAATCATTAGAATATTACAGTCAAAAGCATTATTCACAAGATATGAAATATTTTAAAGAACCTTACTCTCTTATTCAATTTAAAAATGTTGGTTTTCATTATGATTCAATATTTTTTCAATCTATAAAATATGAAAAAAACCCACAACTAAAACAAGCATCTTTACATAACTTAATTTCAACTTTACATAATCTTGTAGAATCCATTGGATGCAAAGGTTGGATATCACACGGAAATTTACTAAGTTTTTCATATAATGGTGTTAATTTCCCTTGGGATGAAGATTTAGATTATCAAATGCCTATTAAACATCTTCATAAACTTGCAGAGAATTTCAACCAATCAATAATTTTGCAAGATCCTGAGTTGGGAAATGGTCGTTACTATTTAAATGTTGGAAATCTTTTAAGTAGGGTACATGGAAATGGTAGAAATAATATTGACGCAAGATTAATAGATGTTGATACTGGTTTATTTATTGATATCACTGGTTTAGCTTATAATTCTGAAGTTATTGCAAATTCAGACTATGATACATTAAAAGAATTTATGAATAAACATAAAGGCAAAGAGTTATTTGGTGATGTTTTAGACTTAACAATAGATCCGTCTTTAAAAAAATTAGATAGAATATCGCCAGCTAACTATCTTGCTGCGCTTGAAAATGAATATATTATTGAAGAAGGTGAAGATAACTCACACCGTAAAGCAGAAATGATTAAAAATTGTAAAGAAACTTTAAAACAGGAGGAGATAGCAAAAGCATCTGTATTTTCTCAAGCAGAAGGCGATTCCGATTTAGATGGTGAAGTTTTAAAAATGATTCAAAGATATTGTTATTCAATGTCACCAGATCAAAGATATACCATCAATAAAGCTTTAAATTTAGTAACTTGTAAAAATAGACATTTTACTAATTCAAACTCCTTTAAAGATTTACAAAGTACATATTTCCAAAGAATACCAATGGAAATACCAAAAAATTATATGGACATATTAACACATGAATATAGACATTTAGAAAATGTTAAAAAAAAAAGTGATAGTTTTATTAATTTTAAAAAATATGTTTTTATTCCTAGTTTACAAACATGGATTAAAAAGAAATCTGTTTTATCTGCATTGAAATTACCTCATAAAATAGATTTAAATGGTCAATTTGATGATTTAGATAATGTTATAAACTTATCAAAAAGTGATGTTATGAGTACAAATGCTGATAGTAGTGAAGTCAAATTATTTATAGCAAATATGTGTGATCTTCAAAGTGGTCAAATAAATGATATCATGGTTGTTTCTGATATGATTGAACAGATTGATCAAAAATTATACAGAGAAAAAGAATTAAACTTGGAAATTTTAAATGATTATAAAAGCATTGAAAATATGCAAAAACACGAAAAATCTATGACTTCTAATTCTTTCCATATTGATCCTTATAAATTAAGCGTTCTTTATAAAGATTATTTTACCATTGATAGACCTTATTCAAGAGATGAATGTTTTAAGTCAATAACAAAGATATTTAAAAAAATATAAAGTATAGTTCATAATATATATATATATATAGTAATAATAATAATGTAAAGTAATAAAATATAATCTTTTTATTTATTTTGAAATATATAACATTAAAATTAAATATGATGTGTGTGTGTTTTTTCTTTGCAATTTAATAATTTTTGAATAGCTTCATTAGAATTCTTTTGTTCAGTTTTATAGATTTGTATAATCTTTAAAACTTCGGGTATAATAATATGTCCATCTGCATCTAATGGTGAGGAAGAGATATGATCTTTTACTTCATCAGATTCATGGTCTTTGTTATATTGCTTTTGTTTAGTTTTTAATTCATTAGGAATCATTAAAGGAGTTCCTTTTGCAGAAATGCAATGTTTAATATCACATAATGCATGATCATCAGAATTAATACCATCATCAGAGTTTGCATCTTCTTTATCTGAATCTAATGAAACACATGTCTTGATGCTTTCAAAGTAAGGATCTTCAAACAAGTCGTCCAATGTATATCTTTTTGTGACATCAATACTTAACAAACTACATAAAACTCTGGACAACTCTCTAGTTTTAATATTGGCCATAAATTTAGTTTCAACTGAAGGACCCAATGGGTATTTATCTTTTTGAGTTTTAATATAATATAACCATTGATAATAAACATTTGTATAATCTCTAAAGTTTATATCTTGTTTACTAGGTTCTTGGAATGGATTTTTGGTTGATAATATAGTGTATAGTAAAACACCTAATGACCATGAATCAAATAGCTTTGCATCATAACCAGCTTTCTTATCTTTAGGTGATATTGGGTTCAAAAATTGTTGTTTTTCGTTGAATTTAAATACTTCTGGTGGAACATATGGTGGTGAACCTGCAAATGTGTAACAAATAATTTTATCATCATCATCTTCAGTTTCTTTAATATCATCATCTTCAGTTTCTTTAATATCATCATCTTCAGTTTCTTTAATATCATCACCTTCAGTTTCTTTAATATCATCATCTTTTTCAAGTTCCTCTGTGTTATTAGCTTCGTTATCTTTATCTGGTTCAATATCATTAACATCCAAGCTATTGATTTTAGAGGTGTCATCGATATTCTTCTCATTAGAAATACATGAAGCTAAGCCAACACTAGGACCTTTAGATAAGGTTGATTCATTTTCATTGGCATCAAGTATCTCACTTAAATCAGATTTGTTACTTAAATCATTTGATTCAATAGAAACAATATTTTTCATATACTCTTCAATCTTCTCATCAGTTTTTTTTGCACATACACTGATACCAAAATCAATAATTTTCATAACTCCCTTATCACCAATTAATACATTTTCAGGCTTAATGTCTCTGTGTGCAATCCCCATTGAGTGTAAATATCTTATACCTGCACAAATTTGTTTAAAAATACACATTTTTTCTTCAAATTTAGTAATTGGCCATTGTTTAGAAGTTATAAGAGAAAACAAATCACCATTTTGGAAATATTCCATTATAAATCCCCAACCTCTAGTCATATTAGTACTTGTTGGTATAATCATAATATTATAAGTATTTATAACATTAACATTACCCATAGACATTTTAGAAATTAAAAATTCTTTAAGAACTCTATTGTAAAAATCTTTGTCATCCTCATTTTTTAATAATTTAAATTTTTTTAAAATATAGTTGACTCTAGTTAATCTATTCTTTACTAATTTGACTTCAGAGGAACCACCTTGTCCTATGGACTTACCATTGTTAACCAATTCAAAATCATCCATCAAATTTACATTCATAGCTCTGTATTTTTCTGGCATAGTGTCATTTGGATTGTGAATAGGTAACGATAAAACATGTGGCTTTCCTTTTCCATCTCCCATATAAAACCCTAAACTACTAGAGTTTGTGTTAGTTCTTGATGAAGATGGTGTAGTATCCATGTTACTTGTTGTCAAACCTGCACTGCTATTATTAAAATTGTTAAATGTATTAGTTTTAGATATTGAGCCATATGGGTTATAAACCATCTGTGGTTGAGAACTATGTGAAATTGTATGATTTCTAAATGGATTACTATTGCATAATTTAGGTATTGGTGATCCTAAATGACCAACTCCATGTTTAATTAATTCTCCTGTATGTGTATTAACAGTTTTAATAGATAATTTTGAGTGAGGGGATGTTGTATTTTTTTTTTTCATTCCAAACAAACTTCCAAATCGCTTTTTATGTTCTGGTTCTTCATGTTCTACATTTTTATGAGAATCAAAATTTAATGCTGAAGCTGCTTTTGTTAATCCAAAAAGTGATTTAGACTTAGAATGTTTGTTGTTTACTGTTGTATTTGATGTTATATTAGAATCCGATGCCATTTGTATTTATTACAATTTTTTAAAAATTTTTTTAAGGTTACAAGAAATTAGTTTTCTTTTATTTTAAATATTGAATATATTTTATTTAATTTTAAGTCTATATTTAATTGGTTTTTTTGATTTAATTAAACTTTAAGAAATGATTTAAAACAATTACTTGCAAAATTTGTATGTGCTTTCTAATTTTTTTAAAAATTGAGTTATTATCGGTATTTAGTATTTGAATTTTGGTAAAATATGGTTATTTAATATTGATCAATGTTTTGAACTACTTGAGTAAAAGTTTTGTATCAATATTAGTTTCTTTTGTTGGTTTTATTGTGATTTTTTTCAAAAATATTAATGTTTTTAAAAGAATTAAAAAAAAAAAAAAAAATGAAACTTTTTTTCGTATTTTAGACTTTTTTTCTCTTTTCAACTTCATTAGAGATTAATCTTACCTCCCTTTTCTCCCCTTATTTTATTATACATATTTTTTTTTTTTTTTTTTTTTTAAAATAAAGTAGTCATATTTGTTTTATATCTTACAAAGGTATATACTATATTCCACGGTTATTAGATAATTTTATGGATTAAGAAAAATGATATAATTTAGAAAATACCTTTTCTAAATTTAGGGCATCAAATTGTTAATATTGATTAGATGTGTTAACGTGATTTTATAAATTATTACAGCATTATACTTTTATTTTTTTATGAATTTAACTTGCCTTATCTTTTTATTTTATTTTTTAAAAAAAGATTAATTGATACTTGCATAAATTTAAGTTGATAATTATATAAATACAGAAATCTTACCAACATCTTGATCTTGACTTTCATTTAAGTCATGCTCTTTATTTTCAAATTTATTAAAATATCTTGTGTATTCTTCATATAAATCATTTTCATCTGTTAAGCTTGAATGTAAATAATTTAATATTTCTTTATCAGGTTCATTTAATAAACTAAATTCATATAAGCATGATAAAAAGTTAGCAATAGTTGATTTTCTAGTTTTTACAATATCTATTATTTCCATGCATAATTCATCACTACAAACATAATTTAAATAATCTTTTAAACCTTTTTTAATAACTTCAACCCAATCAACATCTAATTTTAATCTATTTTCTAAACGCCCTGGTCTTACAATTGCGGGGTCTATAAGATCAGGTCTATTTGTAACTCCAATAATAACAAGGTTTTCATTTTCCAGCAATGAATCAATTCCATCTAGTTCGATTAAAAATGTGTTTACTAGTCTATCTGTAATCGAATTACTAGAATCTCTTTTAGGTAATAATGTATGAATATTATCAATGATGACAAAATTTACTCCGTTTGTAGTTGCTTTCCCATCTAAATTCAAAGTTGTTGATTCATTTACTGGTTTTCTAGCTTTAGAAAACATATCTCTAACATTTTTTTCAGATTCTCCTGTATACTTTGAAATTAATGATAAAGCATTAACATATTCCCATCGATTATTATTAAAGTTGATGTATTTTGGTAAATGCTTGATTAATAGTGATTTCCCTATTGATGGATATCCATATAACAAAAGGTGTTTATTTCCTTTCTTTTGATTATTTTTGCTTATATTCTCATATAGTTTTGAATATAAATATGGTAATTCATATATCTTTTTAATCTCTTCAATAACCTTATCAACACCGTATATTGGTTTTTCTGTTTTTTTAGTCTTTTTATCAGTTATTTCCTCTCTGCTAGAGATTGATACATATTCCTTTATTAATTTCTCATCACCTTGTTTCAATTTTTCCATGTTTAAATAATCTCTAGCATCATTAATTTTAAATTCACTTTGATAATTCAGATCTAATGCTTCTAAATTTTTATTTATTAAATGAAGTTTTTTAAAGAACATTGGTATTTTATTTTTATCTTGAAACTGAAGTAGTAATGTAATGTTATTTTTGAACAAATAATCTTCAATATTTAAAAAAAACTTTTTCCATTTTAAATAACTTAAATCTGTTCTTTCTTTAGAGTTTAATCCATTCTCCATAGTATCATCTTCATTACTATTTTCTAAAGGTTTTTTGAAGAGATGATCACAATTTGTAATTATAATAGTGCACATACTCTCATCTAACGTTATTTTATTTAAACACTCAAAAAATTGTTTTACTAGATCATAAGCGTTATTATCTTTACTATCTTTTAATTCTGGTATAAAAATCTCATTCCCGAGTACATACTTCTCTAATATTTGATTAATATTTATTTTGTTATCATTATTATTTTCAATTAATTGGTTTTGTAAGAATGGTATATTTAAATAAAAACATTTATAGCCTTCTATTAAATATTGAAATCTTAGTTTTTGTAGCTCAAGTAATTTATAACTTGGATAGTTTAAAGTATTAATACCTATTGAAATACTTGGCAATTCAACTTTAATATGATTAGAGTTGTCTAAAATATCAATATTATTTTCTTCATCCTCAGAATTTTCAACATTTAAAGAATTAGCTTCTTTATTAACTAATTTGAATATAAAATTATCATTTGGAAATCCTGGCATAAAAAACTTTTTGCTATTTAGAACATTCAGAAAGTTAATACAAATTTCATTATCTAATAAACTTTCATGATGTAATAAACTAATTTTTTTTGTATCTATAAAATATTCAACATTGTTATAAACAATAACCAGGTTTTCATTAGCAGCATCTCTTTTATATTCTTTTAAAACACATTCAGGTAAGAATACTACATTTTTTAAGTTATGATTTAAAATCTTATTTTTTAAAGAAAATTCTTTTTTAGGGTGATATGGTCTTTCTATTATTATATCAAGCCCTGGTTGCAATTTAATAACATCTCCAATGTCTTGATTAATATTAACAATAAATTTTATTTCTCTCAGATCTTTATAATTTAATTTAATTAATTCTTTATTTTTTAAATACTTTTTCCACAGTGGAAGATCCATTATAAAATCTTGTTGATTATCATTAATAAAATCAAAACTTTCATCATTTTGCATTTCTAATTTAATTTTTAAGTCTTTGTATTTGCATAAATCTAAAGAGTAGTCAAGGAACGATAAATGAGTTTCATAATCGTTTTCATTTGTAAGCTTATCGTATGTATTTTTATCTTTTAAATAAATAACAAATTCATTTATTTCATCATATGCTTGAACACCAGACCAACCTAAATATTCAACTACATTATCGTCATTATAAACACACTTTCTTTCAACTATGATTAATAAATTTTGTATAGATATATCTTTAGATTCAATCACATCCACTGCAACAGGATTTAATGCCAATGAAGTGTCTAAGTGTTCATTTAAAATTATTGAAAATTTCTTTTTAAAAACTTTTTTTTCAAGAAAAAGTCTTTTAATATCATTGTTAATACTCATTTGTTCCTTATATATAATTGGTTTCAATTATGTATTTTACGATGTATGATTAAGTGAAAAAAAATCTAGCTTAAAAAAAAAATGTATATATATATTTTTTTTTTTTGAAATTTTATAAATCATAATCAAATGTAGATATTTACAAATCATACGAAAAAACCCAAAGAATTTATTAAACAATAATAATGAGTATACATTTTTTTATTGTTATGAATGAAAAAGGCGTTGTTAGATATTTTAGAGAATTTGATAACGAAAAGATATATTTAAACAATTTGTTTAATTATGAATTATATAAAAGAGTGTTAAGACAGAAAGCACAAAATAAAAAGTTTGCGTTCGATATTGATGATATTAATATACAATTTAGACAATACTCAAATTTATTTTTTATTTTAGGAACTGATACATTTAGCACCAAAAATCGAATATTAATACATAACTTGGTTGAAATTATAGACAAAAATTTTGAAATGAAAAGTGGTGAAAAAGATTTTATTTTAGATTTTGATAATAAAATAGAACATATTGTAAATAATTTTAATTATATTTAGATATATATATCATTTTGTATAATATAATAAAGGATCGGATGAATGAAATTCAAATTTATTAATCAAAGTTTCTAAATTCTTATAAACTTCTTCAATAGACATTCCTGTAACATCAACAACTTTAACATTATTTTCAACATATTGTTTATCTTTTAACCCAGAAAATAAAACATTTTCAAAAATACTTTTGACTTTAAGTTGAAATGATTTTTTTTCATAAACTTCTTCACCAAATCCTTTATTATCAGTGTTTCCATTGTTTTTTAAAAATATTGTCAAGTCTGGCTTTAAAAGACCAATATCACAAGTATAACACCAGTCATAATCCATGTTTCCACTTTCTTTAGCTAGTGAATAAGCTATACCAGAGTAAACATATCTATCTAGAATTAAATTCTCTCCATCAAGTAATTTCTTCTTTAATTCCTCTTGCAATTCCCATCTGTTACTACTAAACAATAAATGAATAGCTTCATCAGATAGCTTAGTTTGTGAGGTTAGATATGAGTTTATAATTTTTCCTATAATTGTTTCTCTATTTGGAAATTTATAATAATTATTTTGAAACTTTTCCAATCTTTTTTCAATCAATTCACATTGTGTTGTTTTTCCTGTTCTATCTAACCCTTCAATAAGTATAATCTTTCCTCTATTCATTTTTTAAATATATAGTTTATTGCTAAGCTGGTTTTTTTTATTAAATTATATATTGTATAAAAAATAATTTTAATATATTTATCTATTATAAATATTTCGTGTTTATCACGTGCGTTGATTTTAAAATATTAACTTTTTTTTTTTTTTCTTAATCAAGATGATTCTCCTTAAAACAGAAACTAATTTTCTTTATATAGACAATAAAACCTAAAAAAATATTTTATAAATGTTTAAAGCTTTTTTTTTTTTTTTTTTTTTAAAAAAAAAAAAAGTAAATTTGAATATAAACCAAAGTAACATTATTTTAAGTAATTAAAATGATTAATTCTTGTTTAGGTATTAAGAATATTAATTTAACTGTATTATTTAAAAATAGCTATCTAAAGAATTACAGTACTAATGTACTAAAAACAATTAAATACAATGGAAATGATGTTTTTAAAAAAAAAGCAAAACCATTACCTTCAACGGTTAGAGGGTTTTTAACAAGACCAGGGTTTGAAGTTCAAGAACTTGTTGATAAATTAACGGATTTAGAATTGGATTATAATGTCGGACCTGAATTTAATAATGATGTTTTAATATATCACAAACTTATAAATAATTCAGATTATAAAAATGTAACTTTAAAATTAATTAGACAATTTGAAAATAAAATGCTTGGTATAAATAAAGAACAATTGGAAAATAGAATTATATTAAATGATACTTTTGAAAAGTTTTTAAAAAGAAAGCAATATGTGAAATACTTTTTGTTACTTAGAAGAGTAGATATCCTTAAAAATAGAATTGTACCTTGGAATTTAATTCTTAATCATTACATAACAGAATTAAAAGACTTAGATGGGGCTAGAAGAATATACTTAAAATTTTCAAAATTAAAACAAAGACCAAATGATGCTACATTGACAACACTTTTTAAAGCTTATAACATACAATTTCAAAATGAAAGACAAAAGAAAAAATATTCTGTATCATTAGATTCTAAAAATGAACTGTTTTATAAAAAAATTATTATGAAATTAGTTTTTGAAAAGAATAGTGCATTTTGTTCAGAAATTAAAAATCATGATATAGTAATCTCAAATGCGTTCAGATTTTCTTGTTATAGATTACCTTTACAGTTTGCTTTTCAGCTTTTAGAAAAGTTAAGACCAGAGGAAGAAAGTAATCTTTTAGACAATAGACTTTATTTTGATTCTCTTAATATGTTTTGGAGAGGTATGGGTATAAAGTCTCTTTATTTTAATAGATTTGATAAAGAAACACAATCTGTTTTATATAGCCAAGCAAATGATACTGAATTTATTGGTATAGAACAAGAAGAGTTAGAATTTGAAGATGCAGAAGATTCTGATGCTAATGATCCAACTATATACGGAGAAATTGATGAAACAACAGGTTCTTTTAAATACACAGAAGATAGTATTGAAATAAAAGATGAAATTAAAACAAAAAAAATTAATCCTGATTATTCATTAATATTAAATTTTGATAAATTTGTTGGATTTTTGAAATTATTTATAAGTAAACAAAAAGTTGTTTCTGAAATGGGACTTCATGAGATTATAACAATGTTGAATCATAGAGCAAACATTTCAACAAATAAAAAAAGTGAAAAACATTATTTCCAAAATTTAATTTTTAATATTCTCAAAAATCATTTCAAACCAATTTCTACTGAACTTGATAAATTAATTACAAATAATATTGATTCAAAAGTACCTTATGATTGGGAACTTGAGAATTTAAAAGTTGGAAATAAATATCTAATGAATGCACATACTTTTGAACAATTGATAAAATTATCTGCTGAATTAAAAGATGAACCAATGTTTAATGAATTATTTGAAATCTTAAAAACTCCAGGAAATTTAACTTCTAATGATTTTGTTGATGTTAATGATTATAAAATGTATAAAAATCAATCAAAATTAAAGCAAGATTATAATATTGCTAAATGGTTATTATTAGTAGATAAGTTTTATACCATTAGAAAACCTAGTTTATTAAATGAAAAAAGAAGAGAATCTTTAGTTCAGCTATTACCTTCTTTGAATATAAAGACAGAAGATGATATTAAAAAAAAAGTATTTACTATGATGGTTGATAAATGGTTTAATGATTCATTATATGAAGGTACAATTAATAAAGCAGATTTATCGAAAGAATTAAAAACAATTACTAATATTATTACCACTTTTATAAAAGAAAACAATCTAAATATCTCTGAAGAAGATATTGCTTTAATGTCTGCATCCTGTTTCAAAAATTATATCAATAGATATCATCTATAATTTATATACCTAAATTCTTGTAAATAAAATTTTATTTTTTATTATTATATAACTATTAGCTAATATTTAAATACATTGAATAAGAAATGAATTAAATATATAGATTCTGGGATTTTTTCTTTCAATATTTTATATAAATACATATATGTTTTCTTTTTAATTAAGGATACTCAATATGAATGAAATTATTGTCGTTATCAGTTACAGTACCTTGAGTTCCATTTAAGTCATCTTCTAAATTTCCATTTCCACTTTCATTTTCAATATTCATAACTGTTGTATTATTGTTATCAGTGATGATATTATTGCTTATAATTGTCGTAGAATTATTTTTATTTTGATTTGAAGCTGTTCTTTTACGACGTTGAATCACATCTTTCTTTAAACTTAAAGGTCTGTTTATACCATGCAATTTAAAAAATAACCCACAAGCATTACATAAAGGTTCACCGGTTGCTGAACGTCTCCATAATGGTGTTTTAGTTGTTTGACAATTTGAACATGGTCCACTAATGACTTCAATAGTTGATTGCTTATTTTCCCTTTTATTTCCTGTAGAACTATCACTTTTTCTTTTTCCTTTAACTGAAATTTTTACACCATTTTTCATATCTTTACTAGCTATATTTTTTTTTATTTCATTATTATTTAGTAATAAATCTGGTTTTGTGATTAATATATCGCCACCTTTGATATTAGTGTTGGAGGAAGTTGATTTTGTTCTCTTTTTTTTGGATGTTGCCGATGGTGCATTATTAGTTGTTATGCCTATAAAATGTGCTGTTGTTGTAGAAGTGGAAGATCTTCTAGATTTAGGTTTTTGTACACTAGATACCATACTATTTCTTTTTGTTTTAACTGGTCCTGTAATACCATTTTCTTCATTAGTTACAAAAACTCCAGAATTATTAAAATATGGTAATGATGAAGAATTTATATCATTTTTATTTCCAATATTTGATCCTTTATTTAATTTTTTATTAACTGTATTCATTGACAAACTAGACGGCTTTGAAAACTCTTTTAGTATTATTTCATGTAAATTTAAATTATCTATATTTGGTGGCGCTCTAGCTCTTCCTATCAAATTATCACTATTTACACTACCCTGGTTATTATCTATAGTCATAAGTGAATTAGTGGCTTCATTAGAAGAAACAGAAGATGCTTTAAATCTAGAATCAACTTGAGCATTTGGTGTTGAATTCATATCAAATTGAAATTTTAAAGGATCAAATCCTTTTTGAGATGCAATTTGATTATTATTTACGTTATTATAATTAACCTTTGATACATCATCTGTTAAAATACTAGCATAATTTTCTAAATTAAATTCAAAATTATTCATTTCTTTATTAAAGTGTGTATTATTAAACAAATCCAAACTTTCATATTCATCCTCATCTTCATCTATTATAGCATGCTCATGGTTCATATCATTTTCATTATAGCTAAAATTTTTAGTTATATTATTTAAATTGTTAAATGAGTTATTAAAAAAGTGATTATTAAAATCATCACTTACAAGTTGATCATTTAAAAAATTATTGTTTGAAGTTGGTTGTTGTTGTAAATTATTTGTTTTATCTAAATCATTTTTATTTGCTAGGAAACCTGCCTGAACATTATAATTAGAAAATGATGTGGATTCTGGTCTTAAACCCATAAGTGGATTATTATATTGGAAATCAGTAGTTATACTATCTCTTTTTTTATATTTACTTTCTTTTACAGTTTTTGAAAGTTTAAGCTTATCATTTATAATTTTATTATCTGCTTCTCTACCATAAAAATTTAAAGATGAATCATTAAAATCATGATTATTGTAATCTATATTCGGAAGTAACCCTATAAAACCATTTTCCAAGTTAATATTTTTATTCATATTACTATCAGATTTCATTTCATCATTTTCTACTAATCCCATCATTTCATGAATACTTAATTGAGATCCCATTGTGTCTTTAAAGCTTGAATCATGTTGAAAAAAATCAAAGTTATTTGCTTCATTACCATTTCCATGTTGATGTATTTTAAATTTTGGTTCCCTTCTTCCATCAAAAAGATCTTTTACAGAACTTGCAACACTATTTGATGATTTACTGCGTGAATTAAATATTTCATTGCCTTCTAAATCATCATTTTCAAATTGTTTTAAAGTATTCATTATTCCTTGATTTATAGTATTTTGAAACAGATGTAAAGATGACTCTTTAGATTCTTTTTCTCCGGGAGTTCCAAAAGTTTTATTGTTATTATTATATGAATTATCCATTATATTTATCTATATAACCATATATATATTATTTAAAGTGTGTGTATATATCTTATGATAAAATAGTTATCTAAAAAAATGGTAGTTTGTTTTCTGGGATTATGACTAATTCAATTTTATATATAATAGCTAAAATATTTATATAATGATAACTTTTTCTTAAAATTCAAATTTCAATATGAGGTTACCAATACTGAAAAAGACAAGATTATTATTCAATTATTAAAATAACAAAATAATTACACATTTATTTTTCTTTATATTACACATGTTTTTTTTTTTTTTTTGTCTCACTCACCCTTGAAAGTATACTCTTTTTTTATTTATTTATTTTTAAAGGGTAACATTATTTTTTTTTTTAAAAATAAGGGCTAAAAATAAAATATGCGCTACAAATTATTAGTCATTTGATAGATAAATCCGATCTATCACATGATACTATTTTTTTATTTTATTTTAAAAAAATATAAATTACATCTAAATAAAATATTTATTTATTTTTTCTTTTATTTTTATGAACATATTTACCATGTCTAGTTTTTTGATCTTGAATTTCAAAATATTTTCTTTTGAAAAATTTATTAGTATCATTGTCATCAATATAGTTATTAAGTATTGAGCTTGATTTGTTAATTTTAGTTACTAATGAAGAAGTTTGAGAACCATTACTATAAGAACTGTTTAAAACACCACCATTATTTTTACCATTTTCATACATATCAGTTAAAATTGTACCAACTTTATAATTGCTCAAATCTCCTTTCATATTAATATTCAATCTTCTATAATGTCTCTTTGGATCTAATGCATGTCTATTCTTTAATATTAATAAGTTTCTCTTCAACTCGTTATCATATGAATTTTTAAAGTTCTCGTTATTATTTGTATATTTGTTTGCTAATCCTGATTTTAATTTCTTATCATTAACATCAATTTCATCTTCAATAGTCATAAATGGAGTTTTAACACTATTATAAGTGTTTTTATCTGTGTAACATAATTTATCAAATGAATTTTTTAACTTTGGTAAATTTTTTAAACTCTTTTCAATTTCTTGAAATGTTTCATATTTAGTGATAGTCTTACTAGTTTTTTCTTCGTCATCTTCAAACTTTAATTCATCATTGTTAAACTCATTAGTATTTATGACATCTTGGTTTTTAGTTTCTTCTTCTAAATTATTTGAAACTTTATCGAACTGACTGAATAAATCGTCTAATTTACTTTCATCTATTCTATGACTGCTCATTGTTTATGTTTTTTATTTTTTTATTTTCTTTGGTTTGTATTTATATAAATTTTACTATCTTATATGATTATATATGTGTTGCTAAATTATTATAATTTATCTTTAATTAAAATGTGTTTATCCAAAAAATGAGAAAAATAAAATTTCTAATTCATCTAATGAATTAATAAATTTTTTTTACTTTGTTTAGGATTTAAATGATACAAATAGGAAAAAAAAAAAAAAAAAAAAAAAAGTGAAATTTTAATTTTCAAATTTTTAAAAAAAAGAAATGTATAAGTCACGTTTTTGCTCATTAAATATATGAGTTATAATTTAAAAAAACTATGCATTGATGACATGTGATATGAAATTTTATATAAATCATAAAATTCTAAAATATTATTTATAAATATAAACTTTTTTTTTTTTTAAATTAATGATTTTATAAAATATTATTAATAATAACACATATACTTTTTTAATTTGTTTTTAAAGAAATTATAAAACCATACAATTCCTTTGATTTAAAGAAATATATATACAATGACAGAATCTAATGCTAATACTGAAGTAAATGGTATAGCATTTACACCATTTGTAAACTATGACTCCCAAATAAGAAATAATAATTTGATATGTAACTTTATAGAATATGATAATATATTAAGTAAAAAAGAAAATGTTAATAATGAAAACACATCTGTTAATGAGGATAATATTGATGATCATAGTAATGTTAATAATAATAATAATTTAAGAATAAGAATGATGAAACAAGTTTTAAATAATGAAGATAAGAGTGTATATCATTTAACAACACCAGATATACAAGCTGAACAACTTGAGGATGACAAAAAGAATATGAGCTTTGATGGTTACAATAATGATGAACTTAAAGAATATTTAAATTATTTAAAAACATCTAATAATAGTTTAAATAATATTTATCAAATAAATGATAAAGAATTTGACGAATTATTTATATTAAAAGAAAAGATTTTAGAAATACTAATTAGTAAATTATTAAAAAAGGAAAATATAAAAATCAAATTAATTAATAATCTTATTAAAAAATTAAAAAATGAAGGTGATGTAGAAATTTGTGAATTATTAGAAGTTTTAAAATCTGAAGAAGAAAGTTTGTATCAGTAGGGAATTATCTATATATATATGTTAAGATTTTATTTATCCTTCTAATTAATTTATATAAATCACATGTAATTTTTGTGTTATATCCGACTTCACTTAATGTAGAAATTTATATTTTATTACTATGAAAAAAAAAAAAAAAATTTTCTTTCAGTCTACAATTTACTTCTTGAATCTAAAAAAAAAAAAAAAAATTTTTAATATTAGTTTCATGGGCGCTTTCATCTTTTTTTATATATATTTTTTTTTATGAGATGAATTACAAAGTCTAAAATATAGAAAAGTAATAATTAATAAATGAATATATACATTAAGTAATACAAAAACCAATAATAAATTTATTTAATAAAACACATTTTTTTTTTTTTAATACAAATTTTATTATTTTATTTTGTAAAACATGTCTAGTGAAAAATTACAATTAGAAATTCTTCAAGAATTAAATCAAAATGGTTCAATTGAATCCACTTTAGAAAAATATCCAACCATACCATCTCAAGATATTATTGCTAACTTAAAATCTTTAGTTTCTTTTGATAAAGTTAAGTTTGATACTATTGAAACTATTTACTATGAATTAACTGAAGAAGCTAATACTATTGTTAATAACGGTTCTTATGAAATTAGACTTTTAGATTTATTAGCCAAGATTGGTCAATTATCTTTAAAGGCTAAAAATGATGATTTAGAAATGAGTTCTAGTGAATTAAAATTAGGTCAAGCTAAAGCTTTTAAGAATGGTTGGATTAGTAAAACTTCTGAAGGTAATTTAGAAATCAAAGAAGGTCTTGAAAGAGATTCTTTAAAGGATGAAACTAAGGATTTATTATTATCCATCAAGGATGGTAAGCATGACACTATCAATGCTAAGGTTATTGCTGATTTAAAGAAAAGAAAATTAATCATTCAAAAGAAGACTATTACTTATAAAGTCACTAAAGGTGATGATTTCTCAACTGAATTAATAAAGCCAGAAACTGAATTAACATCTGATATGATTGCAAATGGTACTTATAAGGATTTAAAATTCAAGAGTTACAACTTCAACTCTCAAGGTCCATTACCAGACTCTGGTGCTTTACATCCATTAAACAAGATTAAACAAGAATTTAGACAAATTTTCTTCAACATGGGTTTCACTGAAATGCCTTCTAACCAATATGTTGAATCTTCTTTCTGGAACTTTGATGCTTTATATGTTCCTCAACAACATCCAGCTAGAGACTTACAAGATACTTTCTACTTAAAGAACCCATTAACTTCTGATTTACCAGAAGATAAAAAATATATTGAAAACATTAAAGCTGTTCATGAACAAGGTGCTTTTGATTCTATAGGATACAGATACAACTGGAAGGAAGAAGAAGCTAAGAAATTAGTTTTAAGAACACATACTACCTCTATCTCTGCTGCTATGTTACATAAGTTAGCTCAAGATCAAAAACCTGCTAGATTATTCTCTATTGAAAGAGTTTTCAGAAATGAAGCTGTTGATGCTACCCATCTTGCAGAATTCCACCAAGTTGAAGGTGTTCTTGCTGATTATGACATTACTTTAGGTTCTTTAATTAAGTTCATGGAAGATTTCTTCTCTAAAATGGGTGTTGAAAATTTGAAATTCAAGCCAACTTACAACCCTTACACTGAACCATCCATGGAAATTTTCTCATGGCACGAAGGTTTAAAGAAGTGGGTTGAAATTGGTAACTCTGGTATGTTCAGACCTGAAATGTTAGAAAGTATGGGTTTACCTAGAGGTTTGAAGGTTTTAGGTTGGGGTTTATCTTTAGAAAGACCAACTATGATCAAGTACAAGGTTCAAAATATCAGAGAATTATTAGGTCACAAGGTTTCTTTAGATTTCATTGAAAGTAACCCAGCTGCTAGGTTAGATGAAGACTTATATGAATAATTTCTTTAATTTTTTTGTTATTATTATCATCATCTTTACCCTATTTTTAAAATAAATATGTGTATATAATCAATCTTTATATATATAATGTACTCTAAAGTAATATAATTTTATTAAGTATAATATATATTATTTATTTATGTCTTGTTTTCTATACTCTAGTAACTTTTGTTTACTTTCTTCCTTCTTTTTCTCAACATTGTCAATCATTTTCATAAAAGAATCTGAAGATCCATATCTATTGGTACTATTATCTGGGATATCAAAATTTATAGGTGCTGCAATTACATCAATAAATTTATACATTAATTGATTATCATTGTTTTGTTTAGTTTTATTAACCTGAAAATTGTTTCCATACCCAAATTTAATATCATTATCTACTTTAAATCTTCTAAAACGAGAAATTTCCTTCATCAAAATTTTTCTTCTATTTTTTAAATTATCGTCTTCAACTGATGTTTGGTCATTTATATCCTCTTTTTCTAAATCATCATATAAAGCTTGATATCTTGATTTATCTTCTTTTTCAAATTTATGTGAAAGTCTATTTAAAATCTCTTTTTCACTATAAATATTAGCCAGCTTAGTCAAACTTGTAAAGCTTGCAGTATTGTCTTTAGTTTTATTTTCATTTAAACTATTTTCACTATTTTTTCTTTGCCTCTCTTTTTTCAACTCTTTAACTCTTTTACACAACTTTTTATCCAAACTACTATATGAACTTTGCATTTTCTTTTTAGGTAAGTATAAATTAAAGTTATCATTATGTTTATATTTATATTTATTTTTAAAATATCTTTTTTGAGATTCCTTTAAACTATCTGTTTCAGAATCTTCAGAATCGGTTGTATAAGAATTATTAACATAATAAGGTTCATTATCACTGCCATCTGTTGTTATATAAGTGTAAACTGATTCATCATCTGATTTTGGAAAAGAAGAGTCAGTTTCATTAGCAATATATTCTTCTGTTTCTATTATTGGGCTAGTTGTAACAGGTGTACTTGTATTTCCAATATTATCAATAGCATCCATATATAAAGCAGCAATTTCATCATCTAAATTAGAGTCTTCATTATCAGTATGATCCTTTTCTTGTTTTTTTCCATTCACAATACCTTTTTCATTATTATTATTTTTTAAACCTTTTACTTTTTTTGATTTTTTTAAACAATCAGTTGAACTTTTATTTGACTTTTTTTTTATTTCTAATTCAGATCCATTTCTTTTTTTATGTTTAACATTGTTTGAATTATTAATCAATCCATTTTGAGAAAAGATTAAAAACTTTTTTTTATTTAATGAACCAGTTTGATTAACATTATCATTAATTAAACCTTCAACTAGCTTTGTTTCTTTTGATAAATGAAGTGGCATTCCGGAAAGAATACATAATCTTTCATAAAATTGATTCAAAAACTTTAAACATAAACAAGGAACTTTAAGAGTTTTAGATAACTCTATAGGCTGAAGTAATAAAATTGATGCTGGATATTCAAATTTATGATAAAAAGAGTAAGCTTCAAAAGAGAGTGATACAAACTCTGGAGAGTTTTCATTAGAACTATTTGAATTCAAATCTTTCTTTTTTTCTAAAACTAAGTTTAAAGATTTTTTATAAATTGATAAAACATCTAATGTTTCAATTTCTTTCTTACTTTTAAGGTATGGTAAGAAAAAGTGATTGTTAGAATTTTTTAAAAACTCAAAATTCATATTACAATGGTGGAATGATATAGTAATCAATTCTTTTAAAATACTTATACTTAAATCAGTTGCCATAGAATTATTTTCATAAACAAAGTGTTTATAATCAGTATCTTCATAGATTATAGATATTATATTAAAAGCAATCTTGGGTATTAATGAGTTCCAAATTCTAATAGCAAATTCATTGCTATTAATGGACATTTTGTGTAAGTTTATCATACTATCACCTGTAGAATTTATAGAGTCAAAGAATGTATTTAAGATAGAGTTTTCATTCTTAATTTCTTTATTTAAAACTCTCAAATATTCTAAAAACTCATTTTCTAAATTTCCAAATGATTGAATATAACTTAAACCAAAGTAAATATCAATAGTTTCGGATAAAAGAATGTAAGACCCTGATGTTAATTTTCTACCTTCTAAATCACACAAAACTCCAAACACAGGAACATCTTTATTCATTTTAGTTTTTAATTGATTGTAAACTATTAAATCTAAATTAACCCCAAAATTACATTCAACAAATATAACAGATTTTTCTGTAATACCGTAGGAAATTTTGTCTGTAATTTTTTCTAATTCATCTATAGAATTGCAGGAAATAAAAAAGTAATCAAGGTTATAATTAGAAAGTTTCTTATTTTTTATAAAAAATATTTTATCAATGTTAGATTCTGATTGTAAATCATTATTGTTGTTAGAATTGATAATTGGTGAGTCTGATTCTAAATAGCAATCGTTGATAAACACATTAGGTGTATAAAAGTTAGACCCCAATTTATCAGATTTCCAAGAAATAACACCATCGCTACTTAATTTATCAGAAATATGAACAACTGAAATATTTGTATAGCTTAATCTCCATGATAAAAACATGCAAGTTGGTGAATCTCCATAAAAAACACAAGCAGATTGTTTATTCATTTTTTCTTTTTTTTTTCTTTTTTGTCTTTTATTGTTAATATGATGGTTTTATTCTTTTATAAATTTAAATAACTAAAAATATAATTTTAATTTAAATAAATAAATGAATAAACAACTTGGGTTTCTTTTGTTATAGTTTTGTATAATATATATAAATAATTTAAAATAATACTATTATTAACATTAGTATTAAATTTTACAATATCATATTTATAAAAGCTGTATTTATAGTAAAGCGCCCATATATATATATCTTAATAATAATGGTTGAATTTTAAAAAATTATAAAAATTATAAAATGTTCATCTCGCAAGTAGTTTATATTTTATTGATGTACATTTTAAAAAAAAATTTAAAACCACAAAAATACATAATTATAAAAAAATATATATATATATGTTTAGTATAATAATTTCCTAATTCGTAAAAATACTTAATTAATAAAATGTTTGTTAAGCTAATTTGCTCATTTTATTTTAATAATCATTTGAGATCTTAAATAATGAAAAAAATATATTAATATTTAAAATGTTTTTGTATATGTATATATAAGCAAATCTATAAACTCATTTTAAGTCTTTGTTGTTTGAATCTACTCTTTTTAACAACATTTCCCGATTCATCAATAGGTTCAAATTCTCTAGACTCATGTTCCTCAATTGAACTTTTAATGGTATCATCCAACTGTTGTTTTTTAATAATTTTTTGTTTTAATTTATGATATTCTTTTGATATATCTTCTTTTAAAACACTTTCGCTTAATCTATAATCATCTTCATCATTGAAATCAAAATAATTGATATCGTCATCTTCATTATTTAAATTTTCTTCTGGATTTATGTCTTCAAACAAAATTTCGTTTTCAACTATATCATAAAGTAAGCCATCACCATCATCATTTTTAAATGTTGGAGTATCCGTGTGTCCTGTTGTTTCTTTAATAAACTCAACAATATCATCATTTAATAATTCAACCTGTTCATTATAAGGTTCAAAATCTTCAAGTTTTTCAATAATAAAACCTTTATGTGAATCATCTGTATAATCTATCGGTAACCCTTCAACTCTTTGACAGTTCTTAGAAGAAAATTCATCTCTATCATCATCATACAAGCCCATGGTATAAGCATCGGCCATTTCTTGAGTTGATCTAAATTGTGAGTAGTCAATTTTCGGTTCTTGAATCACTTCAATGTCTTTGTTTTCATTAATAGCTTTGATCAATTCTTCTGGAAATTCATAATTACTTTCAACAATACTGTCTAAAGCTCTGTCTTCAGCTTCAAGTTGTTCTTTAAGTTTTCTTCTGTTATTTAACTTTTTTTCAAATTCCTCTTCTTCGATCGGTCCGAGATCATATTCATCGTCATATTCTTCATGATCATCATCACCATCCATATTATTTAATTCTTCATCCATGAAGATGTTGTTTGCATAATCTCTTCCTTCCTGCAACTCTTCTTCTGTAAAGAATTCATTATCCTTATGAAGGGATTTTTGATAAATTGTATTAAATGATTCTTCTGCTTCTTCATATTGATCTGATTCAAACACGTTGGTAATACTGTCGTTAATAGAGTTTTCAACTATATCTGAAATTGGGTTTTCAAAAACAACTTCTCTTTCTACAATATCATTTAAATCTAAGTTTGAAGTATTTTCTAAAGGTTCAGAAAATTCTATCATTTCACTTATTATTAAACTATTTCTTTTAGATTGTCTACTTGAACCCCTATCTTTTTTAAATCTTGAAACTTTTTCAGGTTTAACAAACTCTTCCTCAATTTTATTAGAATCTTGTTCAGAATCTAAACCTAACAATTTACCTTCTGTTTCTTTTAAAATGCTATCAATATCTAAACCTTCAAGACTTTCAGTCACCTCTTCTTCATAAAAACCAGCAATATGTATAGTTTTATTTAAATCAGTATTTTTTGAAGTTATTTCATCCATTTCAAAATGAGAACTTTCATCAACACTTGAATAATATGAACGATTAATAAAAGTGTTCATTCTATTAAAATGTTTAATGTTTTGGAATTCTTTAATTTGAAGTTGTGGTGCAAAAGACACACTTTTTTTAATTGATTCAGATTTATAACTAGAGACTTTCAAAATAGATTTTGATTTGAATTCAGTTTTTAATTCTTCATTTTCTTTTATAATTTCAGATGAAGTCAAATTTTTATTGTTATTTAATAATACAGTTTCAATTGTTTCCTTTAAGTTTATTTCCTTTGTGGACGATTCTATAAGCGCTTTTATATCAAACTCAGCTTCATCAAAAAGTTCTTCTTCTTCAAATTTCAAATCAGCTATATCAAACTCCTCTTCTTCAAAGTATTTTGAAAGTTTATTATAATCATAAGTAATCTCTTCAGGTAAGAGACCTGTTTCAACAATATCACCTACTATTTCATCTTCCTTCAATCCACCTTCTTCTTCTCCATTTTCAATGTCTTCTAAAGCATTTATTAAATCTGTATATTCCATTATGTCCTTTGGATCAATAGCTGGTTTATTAGGGTCATTGTATTTTAAGTACTCAGGTAGCTCAACTTGACCTGTTTCTTTATTTAATTGAGGGCCTAGAATCTTGATATCTTTTAAGTCAACTTCTTTAATTATTGGTATATCATCATTAATAATTTCTATACCTTTATCTTGAACTTCACTATTATCAGGCGTATCTTTATTTTGATTCAAATCTGCTTGTTGCTTTTTTAATTTAGCTCTGTCTCTCTTTTTTTTATTTTTTTTATAATTTTTTCCCCTTTTTTCACCTTGGTTTTCCGTTTCTGTTAATTCTGATTCTATAGATTCAACTTTAGAAGATGTAATATTTCCATCACCATCAATTTGTTCAATGATTTCCATAATCTCATCATCAGCTTCCTGTTCAGACAATTCAACATCATTATCAGTTATAAACCCACTAGGCATAAAATTACCCGTCTCTAAATTTCTTTCAATTAAAATATCGTTATTAAAACTATTTTCTAATTTGTTTTTAGAAATACATTCATCAATCTTCGACTTTATATCTTTGTTTACAGTAGAGTATATTTTTTTCATATTTACTAATAAATTATTCAACTTATTATCTAATACAAATTCAGTTTCAGAAATAGATGTAAATCTCTCTTGTAAAAATGATAAACATTCTTCTCTGTCTATCATTATAAAATAATCTAAACCAATGTTTTTAAATATAGTTTTTCCTGAAATAACTAACTCACCAATAACTTTTCCTTCATTGTCTTCATCTAAAACTGCACTGCCTGTTTCCTCTACATCGTTAAAGTCAGAAAGATCTTGATGCAAACTCATGTATAAATCATTTTGTTCTTCTAAATATTTCATGTCATCTACTATTTTTGAAATCATCTCGATAGATTCAAAAATACCTTTTCTTTGTTTCTCTTGCATCATCAATGTCAAAGACTTGACACTTTCTTCATCATTATGCATTGTCTAAATTGTTTAAATTATTTAAATTAATGACACTTGTTGTTTTGTATATATGATGTCTCTAATAGGTTTAAATCTTTATTTATCTATAAGCTATGAAAATTTTATATTATGACTACTTTTTTTGAAATAATTAAAATATTTAAAATATTCATAATTCTTCATTAAATGAAATGAAATGATATAGTAAATTTCACTTTTTAAAAAAAATTATATAAAATGAGAATATTTAAAATCAAGTTTCAAAGAAAAAAAATTCCCTTTTTAGTATAATATATCTTTATTAAGAATTAATATTATGTTATATCATATTAAAATGTTCATTTTAAGAATAGCACGTGATATATAAAAGATTTTAAAAATCTAAAGAAA
Source organism: Hanseniaspora singularis (nom. inval.) (assembly GCA_030565715.1). NCBI lineage: Eukaryota > Fungi > Ascomycota > Saccharomycetes > Saccharomycodales > Saccharomycodaceae > Hanseniaspora > Hanseniaspora singularis (nom. inval.). The sequence goes on along the minus strand of JAJMDG010000108.1, from coordinate 216,628 downwards.
GTAGCAGTCATAATAACTAAACAATAATATGAATATATCAATACAAATAATTATAAAACTGTATTTGAAAAAGCACACACACATTACAATAAGATTAATACATTACACTTTTAAGATAGCCATACTTACCTGCAAATCATTTACAGGAAGTATTCATCATAAATTCAACAACATAAAATTTTATTATATCCGATACAAACATGCACATTCATAATATACATGTATGTTTTTTTTTTTTTTGTCATTGTCGTCGAACTTTTTCAATATCAATATAACCCCTATAATTAAAAATTCAACACCAAAAAAAGAAAAAAAACAACAAAAACGTCGAAAAAAATATAGAAAAAAAAAAAATTTTCTTTTCCCTTTTTAAATCTGGGTATTTTACTATTATAAAAATTTTTTAATAACAAACAAAATTATTAATTTTAACACATTAATAAGGCACCAAAACCATCACAACTAGATTATAGATAGATTCAGAGTCTAGTTTCATAGATTAGTGTACTGATTTGGTCTTTGTTATTGATAATACCAGCCCAATCACACATTACATTAATACATTTTTTTTTTCCTTATTTTTTTTTTTTTTTTACAAAAAAAACACACATTATTTTGTATTATTAGCAGTTTTTTTTAAGGTAAAATAAATTAACTAGTAATAATAATACAAGCTTAATATTTTAAGTCCGAAGAAATACATTCTATATTTTTTTTTTGTTAAAGCGGAATCTTTTATAATACTGAAAAAAAAATAAATATAAATTTTTGATATATTATATCCGATAAATTTATATCACGTTTGTTATTCATTTCTTTAAAACAAAACTTTAATTATAAAAGTTTTTAAGCATATACATCAAATAAAATTATAAAATATGGCAGCAACTAGAAAGCAAAGGAATGCATCTAGTAATAAAAAAATTGCTGATACTATTGTATCTAATACAAGCAATATAAAACCCAAAAATAACCTTATAGATAATAATGCAGCCATAAATAAACTTGCTAATGAAATCCAACATGATCCACTTCTGGCAGATCCAGTGGGAAGTAGATCAATGAGACAAAAAAAAGTTACTATTAATGCTAAAATGAAAATTATGACATCAAAGCAATGGCTTTCGCTTAATAAATCAGAAATAGGAAATAATTTACAACCACCTAAATCAATTATTGAACAGCCTAGTGTTAACTTAGACCATAAAGAAGTATTATCAGTTGAAACAGGTGTTGAGAAGCATGAAGAAAAAGAAGAACATTTAAAGAAAATTTTACAAAATAAAAGTTCAAAAACTCATGAATATATTCCAACGCCAGATGCTTCAAAACTTTGGAATGGTTATAATGATATGAAAGTTGAACAGTTCAATCATCCAAAGCATTATATAATAAGTAGCGCTACTTTAGAAGACTGTTATGGTATTGAATATTTAATGGATGAAGTTGATGAAACTTTTTTAAAAGATAATAATTTATCAGATAAAATATCAGAAGATAATTTTGAATTAATTTGTCAAATTTTTGAAGAAATAGTTAGTCATCATCAACCATTTTTAAATCTTGAACCACAATCCATTTATAATTATAAAGAAGTTAATGATATATTTCAAAAAAGAATAGAAGAACATTCAACGTTATTAAAAACTTCATTATGTTCTCCTTTAACCAACGAAGAAAATGGAACTAATATTGCTCTTAAAAAACAAATTTATGATAATCTTAATATTCCTAAATACATTAAACTAATATGGGAATCAAATTCTACAAAGAATATATTTCAACCTGAGAGTGAATCTTTAATTATAAAAATCTGGGAAGAATATTCCAATATAATTTATGATCATTGGAAAGGAAGAAAGTTAACTGTAAACGGAGATACTATAAGACCACATTTAAGATTTGAAAAAAATGGAGAGAAAAATGATAATGATCCATATATTTGTTTTAGAAGAAGAGAGATTAGGCAAGTTAGAAAAACTAGAAAAATGGATAAACTTAATTCGCAAAAGTTATTTATTCTCAGAGAACAAATGGAAAGAACATGTGATATTATTAATCAAGTGAGTCAAAGAGAAGTTTTAAAATTTGATAAGCTTTTATCATGGGAAGAAATATACCGTAAAAGAAAAAGAATTAGAGATAGTAAAGTTGTTTTAAATACTAATGATGCATCTAAATTAATGATTGATGAGCATATTCTAAATTCTTTAAATTCTAAAAAGAAACAGTATGTTAATAGTATAGGAAACGCAACTGAGAGTTTATTATACTCTGTTGACTTTGATTTAAGAAGAAAATTAAATATGCAAATAGAAGAAATGAAGTTTATTAAAGAACACAAGATAGATGATTTAAAGGATAAGATAACAAAGCAAACACATCAAAGAGAATTGCTTAAAAAGAAAAAACAACAAGAAAAACTCAAAAGAAAACAAGCAAAATTAGAAGAAGAAAAATTAATAAAAAAGAGAAAATTAAACAAACTAGGGGTATCTGTATCAGGAACAACATCAAATCCATTATCATCTGTAGGAGATATCTCCTCAACTGGTATTTCTAATATTAATGATAAAAAACTAATGAAATCTGGGAAGGATGCTGTTATTGCTAATAATGTAAATACTGAAAAGCAACATCAACAAAGAGTGAAAAGCTCGGTTTACACTGAAGCTAAAAACAATACCATTCCTGAACATGATTTAAAGAGTGTTGGTACAATACTAATGGATAAACAAAGAAAAACTAAAAAGTTTTTTGAAGATGCAATGAATAAGAGACATTGTGAAGATAGCAATCCAAACTATGTTAACTTTACAGATAGTTCCTTTAATCCAAGTGCAGACTTTAATATACCCTCAAACATGTTGAATACAGGTGCAGTTGTAGGATCCAGTTTATCTGGTTCAACGTTTGATATTTTCAATATAAATTACAATCCTATTTTTGACGCAGCAAAGGATGATTCTTTTGCTTACCAACAAGCATACTCACCTGAATTATCGCAATATTATAATAAAAAAGCAATTCAATCTGACGTTAAAGTTATAACAACTGATGGTCAGATTTTGAACGATAATTTAGAAAACACTAATAAGAATGAAGGTGATTCAATAATTGATATGTTAAATGGGGATATACATACTTATGAGAAATATAGTAATGGAATTTCTCAAGAAGAATTGGATAAATATATAATGCCAAGAATTTATAATATGGATTCAGATGCTAAGTATAACTCATTAACTGAACAATCAGGAAGATCAGGAAGTGTTGATAAACATATTACAAAGGAGCTTCCATTCATGAATAGAAAAAGAGTTAATAAATATAACGAAATGTTTATAGATAAACAATATTTACACCTAAATCAAATAGAAAATCAAAACACAGATGTTTTATCTGAATTTTTTGATTTTAATGAAATTGAAACTCAAGAAAATGCATCTAATGACGTTACTATTAGAAATGATGTCATTGATGTTTATTCTTCTGAAAAGGATAGTTATTTAAGAATGGCAGATAGATGGAGGTTTGATATTGACCATTATATTCATGATGTACCACTTGTTGAAACATCATCATTGTTAAATAACATACCAAAAGAAACACAAGTTATTAGATTCAGCACTATGTTAGGAACTAAAGCATCAGATAAAATGAAAGAAGTTCAACATCAATATAGAAGAGATTTAATTAACAAAGTTAAAAAAGATCAACTAAGAAGACATAGATATGCTGAGCAAGTACGTAAAAAGCAAAAGCAAATGTTACAATTACAAAGACAGCAGCAAGTACAAGTTGAAGCAGCTAAAAAGAAAGAACCAAATAGTAATATTTCAGTTCCAAAAAAAATAAAAAATAAAAAACAAACAACTTCACAGCAAACCTCCTCACAAATTAATGAAACCCCAACAAAACAAAAAGGTTCAACCCCAACAAAGCAAAAAGGTTCAACCCCAAACTCACAAATAACAAAAAAACAAGTTCAATAATGATTCACTAAGTTTTAAATAGATTATTAAATGAGTGAATATATATATATATATACATCTTTTTTTTTTTTTTTAATTATTTTTTTTTCCTTTTATTATTTATAAAATAGATTTTTAAAATAAAAAAAAAAAAAAAAAAAAAAAAAAAAAAAAAAAAAAAAAAAAAAAAACTAAAATAAAATAATAAATATAAGTTTATAAAATTAACATAAACAGTCCAAAGATTATTAATAAACAACTGAAAAACTAATTGTTTTCTTTTTAAATTTTTTTTTTATTTTTTAAGTAAATATTTATATTGATGGTAAGAGTTGGTATACATACACTTTTAAGGTTTGGCAAAAGAGTGTACAAAGACTTATCAAATGAAACACATAGCAAAATTTTAACTCAAACCATCTCGTTTAAATGGATAAGTTGCTTTATATTAATAATAAACGCATTTTTGCTTTATTCAATTGTTTTTATTAAATATAAAGGATCAGATGCACCAAGTTGTCGTTCTATATATATGTATCCATCATATGCTAAGTTAAATGATATGGATTCATTTCAAAAAACAAGGTTCTCAAGCAAATATCATTTATATTTATATAGAGAACAAGGATTAGATCCCGATCCTGTTGATAATAATCAAGAGATAGTAAAAGTTGACGGAATACCTTGTATTTTTATACCTGGAAATGCAGGATCTTTTAAACAAGCACGGTCCATTGCAGCACAAACAGCAAATTACTACTATAAAAAAGAACACATCGATAGCGAAATTATAGATAAAAAACGTACAAAAAATATAGATTTTTATACAGTTGATTTTAATGAAGATTTTACTGCATTTCATGGACAAACAATGTTAGACCAAGCGGAGTTTATTAATGATTGTATTAAATTTATATTATCTCTTTATGAAATCAGCTCATCAACAGGAAATAATAAAAAAGGTAAGGAATATGGACCATTACCTGAATCAGTCATTATAATTGGACATTCGATGGGTGGTATAGTAAGTAGAGTATTACCTTTACTTGATAACTATGTTCCAAATTCTGTGAACAGTATAATAACTTTATCATCACCTCATAGTATATCACCATTGACATTTGACGGTGATTTACTTAAAGTTTATAAGCAAATTGATGAATACTGGGTAAATAAATTTAATAATGAAACCTCTTTTGAATATAATAATGTATCCTTGGTATCTATTACCGGTGGTATTCTTGATGATATTTTGCCATCAGATTACACTATTTTAGAACCAATTTTAAATAGCGATCAACCTTTAAATAACGGTTTTACTGTTTACACATCAGGTATTCCTAATGTTTGGACATCAATTGATCATCTAGCAATTGTTTGGTGTGATCAACTTAGAAAAGTTTTAGCTTCCATTTTGCTTCAAATTGTAGATAAAAATCAACCAGGAAAGACTATTCCACTAAAAGAAAGAATGGATGTTTTTAGAACAAACCTATTAGAAAATTCAATTTATGAAAATCAATTTATCCTATCTAATGAAAATATACAAGAAAAATCGGTAAATAATTATAAACATGTGAAATTCATTGGAGATTCTTTTTATCTAGATGATGTCAGTGATGTTGGTGTTTATTTATTACCATTATCCTCTTTGAAAGAATCAGAATTTTGGAATTTGGAAATAACTTCCAGTAGTAAAAATATATTAACTAATATGGATATTTCACTATGCGATATTGAAAATAAATGTAATAATTTAAATACTTTGTTTTTTGATATTCCAAATAGTGAACTTGATAGTCTTGAACAATCTACTGACTTTGGTAACAAAGTTAGTGATAAATCCTTAACATTGTTTAACGAAGCTGTAAAGAATTATGAATTTATAAGAATCAATGTCAAAAATAAACTTTCAGAAAATTTATACGTTAATAAATTTAATACAGATAATAAAATCAAACTAACATTCTTTAAAGCTTTATTAGGAATGAAAATACCTGTTAATAGAAATATTAATTTACAAGTTTTTAATATCATTTCAAAAATATCATCCAATATAGCATTAAAAATTAAAGTTAAAGGTTCAATTAAGAATATGGAGCATAAACCATTATTAAGACAATATATAAGTGAACCATATGAAAGTAAGTGGCATATAATTTCAAACACTGATGATCTGATTTTATTAACATCTGCTATAAACCAACCCTTTATACCAACATCAGATGAACAAAAATTACCTTTTATAAGTTTAAAATTATTCAATAATGATAACCAAGTTAAATCTTTGGAACTATCAATTGATTTGTTGTATACTTTTAAACAATTGATAAATAGATATAGGCTTTCATTAGCGTCATTACCTGTAGCGATTTTATCCATTAATTTCTTAATTCAACTAAGGATTTATATTGATACCGGAATTATCACTAATATCAGCAATTGTGTAAAAAAAACTTCATTCTTCATCACAGTTTATGGATTTTTCATAGCATTTGTATTAGAATTTTTACTAAGCTTTAACATTATTAGAAATTTGTTTAATTTTGTTGATTTCATTAAAGTTAATGACAATTTATTCAACAACAGATTCAAATATAATCAGAAGAATGAATTTTTAGGAAACAACAGTGTATCATTTGATGCTTTGTTTATAGATTATATAGTTATGCAAGTTTCTATGGGAATAGTTTTAGTGCTTAATGGGGTGATAAATGGTGTTGAATATTTATGCACAACATTATTTAATAACAATTCGGAGTATAAACATTTAGAAGACAGTAAAGAAAAAGGTGAAGAAGAAACTAAAGTTTCAAAACTTAAACACATATTAACATTTGGTAAAGTCTTGAAGTTTTCTATACTAATACTATTGGTTATACTTTATGCACCATACCAATTGGTCTTTGTATTTTTAACATTATCACATTTATTCTATGTTTGTTCTTTGTTAATCTCAAAAGCAAATCAAAATGTAATTGAATTTAATAAAACTATTTTAATGATGTTATTGTTAATCCTTCCTATATGTGTGCCTATTGTTGTTGTGTTTTTGCATAACTTAGGTGTAAACTGGAAAACCCCATTTAGATCTCACCATAATATTTTAGCGATCTTCCCTATAATATCATTAGTGTTTTGTTTACAAAACGGAATGATGATCAAAAAAGAAAAAAATATTATATTCAGGGTTATATGTTTATTCTTAGCTTATATGTTCTTTTTCAGTGTTATTTTTGGTATAAGAAACACATATTTTATTTACCATATGTTCAACTTGTTATCATGCTTTTTATGTATGAGTATGTTTTAATGATTACGAAAGGCAATTTAAACAGTTAAAAATGTTTATATAAAGTTATTATTTGAAATTTTTTGAATCATTTTTTGAAATAGTTTTTTTGTATAAAAGCTTATCATCATTCATTTCATTATTGGAAGATTTTGTTTGATTTGACATATAATTTTGATATTCAAAATCAATATCTTCTAAAGGAACAGCAGATGGTAAACCAGAATTAGAGTTTGCATCAACCGGTGTTTCTATTGGATGATCCATATATGAAGATCCATCTTCCATAATATCATTATCAATATAAATACCATCATAATCCTCAAAACCAACTTTTTTTCCAGCAGCTCTTCTAGAATGAATTGCAGATTGAAGACCTTGAGAATAGAATGATTGTTGATCATAGCCATTTGAAGCAAAATTGGGATTTAAAGTATTAACTTTTGATGTAGAGTTTGAAGCACCAGCCCACATTGATGATAATGGTAAAGAAAGAACAACAATCAACGTCGCAATTGCTTGTATTGATTGTGAACCATTATTTGAAGGTAAGGCATATGCTAAAATGTATAGTATAGATGGGATTACTAATGATTGAGCAGACATGATTAATAAAATATGAAAAGTATCAAATTGTTTTAAACCTAAGAAACGTCTTGATCTAATCGCGTATGCTAATTTAAACGTTAATAATAGTGTCATAAAGTTAATAGACGAGGCTAAAAGAATAACAGCAACATTGTATAAGTGAGCATCACCTTTAGAACTAGTATTTTGGTAAACTGAAATTATGTTTTTAATAGCAGCAGCAAAAAACACACCAACTGTAGACAAGCCCAAACAAGAAGAAATTGCAATCCAGGTTTTACCTATTTTTTTATTATCAGTACTTTTAAAAATAGTATAAACTTGAAAAACTAATGATGTTTCAATACAAATAATTAACAAAACTTCAAACATATTAGTAGCACCAGAGATATAGATATCAGATCTTTTAACAATTTGATCAAAATAAGTAAATGTATAAGTAATAGAGGTATAATTTGATTTTAAGTATTTTAAAAAAAATCCTGAGTGTAAAATAATGAACAGTAAAGAAAATATGTTTATAACAAAGATTGGAGATTTTTTATTTTTTGTTACAATAGCTAAAATTAGTAACGCAATACTTGCAGCTCCAATTCTTGTGCTATATATGATTGCATATTTTAATTTAGTTTCTACCCATTCTTGCAATTGATAAAATGTTATTGTAGTTTCTAAATCAAATGCACTTTCATATGTTAGTATAATAGTTTCTGGGTTAAATGTAGAGTTGTAATAGTCAGGTACAACCTCCATTTGTTCTAAACTCATTTTTTAAATGTTTGGTTTTTACTGTATTCTTTTTGCTTTGAAAATTTGATGATTCGCTTTTATTATAAAAACTTAAAATATAAAATAACTCTCTTTTTAAAATATTAATTACAACAAAGACAAAATTATCTTGTTTATAATATTTATATATGTATAATCCTAAAATAATATATTGAATATAGTGTAATAAAAATCTAGAAATATATATAATCCATGAATTTTCCTTTTTAAGAAATATCAATGTAGTTAATTGATTAAATACTGTTTCTACTTCATTTAACTTTTTTCGCTTTAGAAAATTATTGAAGGATTATGTTCTATAGAAAGGTCACATGACAACCCATTTCATAGCATCTGTTTTTTTTAGTATTATAATTATTAAATTTATATACAAAATATGATTTAGAAAAAGTTTGAAAAGATTATTGCTTCAATAATAATTTGACTTTTTATTTTGAAATATATAATATAAAAAACCGTTGTATGTATATGAATATGAATAAAGAAGAGGGATCAAAGGAAGTTAATATCTTTTTAAAATCTATTTATAGTAATTTAAATGAAAAAGTATATACAACTGATAATGTTTTAAAGTTGGATCATGGAACAGAAAAACAGGTGGACTTGGATTGCAAAAGAACATTTGGTTATTTTAAAGATGATGATGATGATGATTTAAAGATGAAACTTTATCAAAATGAATTAAAAGATTTAATAATAGATGTTTTAAAAATGAATAACAGTTTGAATTATTATCAAGGTTATCATGATATATGTGCATTATTTTTAGAAATGTACACTGAATTTGATATAACAGAGAATAAAATTAATTATAAAATATTGAATAATAAAAAAGATTTGATTGATATAGTTTTTAATTTTAGTAACAGATTTTTGGTTGATTTTATGGACGAAAGTATGAAAAAATCATTAATCTATCTAACATACATTCCTAAAGTATTAAACAAAATGAATCCTAAATTAAATACTAAAATATCAAATAAAAATAATAATACATTTGTTTTTGCTTTATCAAATATTATAACCCTATTCATGCATAAATCAGATCATAAAAATAATTTAATTAATATAATGATATTAAATAGATTGATTGAAACTAATGATATGACTTATATTTTAGTTTTCTATGCATTTTTAATAAACCAGATTGAAGATAAAATTGATAGATTATTATTAACTGATGAATCTTGTGAGTCTTATGAAATATTACAATATAAAATAGACTTATTAATTAATGATTATTTAAATGATATATCTAGTGTGCAATTTAACAATGTAATATTATCAAATGTAAATAAATGGGCTAAAAAGACAAGTATTCTTATGATATTTATATTCTCATTCAAAAATAAAAAATTATTAATTAACAAAAAAATTGAAATTAAAAAAGGGATTGTAACTAGTGCATTAATTTTTTATATCAGTAGTGAAACTTATAAATGGTCACATTTCAATAGATCTTTTAAAAATATTACAAAATTAGATATAACTAAATACTTAATTATGGGATATATTACATATAGACATTTAAAATCAATCGAATATATCAAGGCATCTAAGCAATAATACATAAATAAAACTATGATTCATTATCAATAGAGTACACAAATGATAGATCAGTTGATAAAGCAGGATTGGAAATAACACCCCTATTACCAGACGTAGTTATCATAAATCTAGCAGTTGGATCTAAGTATATGTTTGAAATATAACCACCATGATGGCCAGGTATAATGTTGAATTTATCATTTTTTAAATCATACATTCTAATATTATCAACAGATGCACAAACCAGTTTGTTATCATTTGGTAAACATCTAACACATGAAACTTCACCTGATTTATTAGGAAATTTAATGATCTTCTCTGGTTTATTAGGATTTCTTATATCAAATTGTTCAACAGATGCATTTCTTCTTCCTACAAAGACTTTATTACCAGAAAATGACCAAGAACTATGCAAAGCCCAAGGCGGTGTTTCATTTGCTTTGAGTAAGGATATGGCAGGTTTATTTGATTCACTGTTTGAAGTTCTTAAATCATAAATGTATGATTTACCATTAAGTTGGGATGTTAAAATTATATTTTCATCAAAATTACTCTTAAATGATTTCGGGTTTATGTAATCATCATATATTTTTATATCATCTTTATTTAATTTTTCACCAACCTCCTCATCAACTTCTTCTTCTTCTTCCTCATCTTCAAACAGCATATCTATATCACTTTCTTCCATATCATCATATGTTTTAATAACAGAACCATGAAGAGGTCTAAACTCACAACTACTAATTTGAGAATCACCAACTAACTTTTTCCATTTCAGCTCACCGTTATTCAAATCATATAATCTTAATCTTTTATCATAAAATCCTAAAGCATAAAAACTATCTTCGTCATTATTTAGCTTAATAAAATTATTCATTCCAACATTATCATCTTCTTTAAAAACATGGTATATCTTACCTTCCTTATACCTTACACCTTGTAGTATACAATCACCATTCTCCTGGCCTAATAAAGCAAATAAACATTCACTATCTACATCCATTCCAAGAACTCTGCTTTTTAAAGGATAATATTCTTCATTATTATTAGCTGTTGCAAATGATATCTTAGATCTTGGTTGTAAAACTTCATTAGGTGTGTATGAAGTTATAAAACCATTATTATAAACACCATCAACAATAAAATGTTTTTGTTGAATAGTTAAAGGTGTTTCACCTTTTAAAGATTTGATAAAATTGTATTTTCTTAAAAATCCATCATCACCACCTAAAAAAAAATATTTATAATGTTTTGACAATTGAAGCGAGTTTATTCCTGAATTACTTGTTGTTATTGCAATTTTTGGGTTCAATGAATAATTACTAGCAATTATAGATGAATGAATTAAAGATGTGTGTAATTGATAAATGCATTCCTCATTATTTAAATTTTTTACTACTTCGTCATTACTTTCGTTATCTTTATTATTTTCTTCCTCTTCTTGAATTAAACTATTGTTGTTATTATTATCTTCTTCTTCAATTTTATCCGACTCTATAATATCTTTTTTATTCTCAAGATCCTGAGATAAATCAGTAGTCATTTGGTTTTTTAAAATTGATTTCAATGAATATTTAATAAAAACTTAATTTTTTGTTTATTCTAACTATTGGATTAACAATATTATACATATTGAATTTTTTTTTTTTTTCTTTTCTAATAAATTATTTTTGATCATGTGATAACATGATAATATCTAATTTTCCATTAGTTAATTCTAAAAATATATGTAATTTTTTAATAAAATTATCTTTAAAAAGAGAAATATTTTTTTTTTTTTTGTCTTGATTATTAGATCAAAATATATCATATTTTCCTAAAAACCATTGAAATATATACTTGTTAACTATAATTGAAGTGTAATGACATCTGCTAGTAATTTAAGTGATGTTTTGAAAACATTAGACATTAAGTTAGATAATGATATCGATGATTTGGAATTAAATGAGGTTGAATATATAGATAAAGAGATTTTAAAACTTTTAGGAATTAACAAAATAGGTGATCGTATTAGAATCTTAAACTATTTCAAAGAATTAAAATCTAATAAAAAAAACCAAACCAACATTTTAAACATACTGACAAACTTTGCAAGTGAGAGCAAAATCATAGATTATAATAATATTTTAGATAAATATACATGTAATTTTATTTTAAATGATGGGACAGTACATTTTATTAATACACAAACATGTTATACAGCAGATTCTATAAAAATACAAGTTTTAAAAACTCTACATTGTTTTAACAAATATATAGATATCTACCCTATGGATCCTACACAATATGATATATTTTCTTTAGAGCCACATGACGATACTTTTAAATTAATTTTATTATATGATGTTGAATTGGTTACAATAACACACTCAAACGATAAATATAGTAGAAAAAGATTAATATTTGTTCCAAAATGGGAGTCACCTTCAAAAATTGCAATTTGGAAATCTAAAAAAATATATAATAAAACCATTGAATTAACTCAAAATATTCCTAATAATCAAGAATTGATAAAATTGTTTAAGCATAGTATACAGCAAGTTGAAGGTGACGATAATATTATTAAATCACCATTAAACACTCAACAAAGACCTGCTACTAATTTAATTTCAAACAATTTAAAATCATACTTTCCAAAAACTTCTCAAAACAAATTAAAAGAAACTATGATTACTTCTTTAAAAAAATCATATCACAAATCTTTACAGGGATCAAGAAATAACAATAACGGATTGATAAGTGGATCTAACAAAAATATTGGGTCAATATTTTTAAATGAATCAGAAAAAATGGAAAAAGAAATATTAAAAGATCCAGATTTTGATAAAAATAGTTCTCTTTCAAGACAATCATTATGTGCATCTTTAATAGGGCTGGATGAGGATGATGAGGATGAGGTGTTTAACGGCGATGATGACGAAGATTTTAATATTGCTATTGTAGGAAACTGGATCAAAGGTTCTAAGTTAGGATCTGGAAGTTATGGTAATGTCTTTTTAGGGTTACATAGTAAAACTGGAACTTTAATGGCTGTTAAACAAGTTCCATTTTTAGAATATGAAGATCATGAAAATAAAAATAAAGAAAATGATGATATTAATTCAAACGAAAGAAAAGAGAGAGAAGAAAATAAAAAAAATAGAACGAAAATGGTTGAAGCATTGTCAAGAGAAATTACCTTATTACAAAGTTTAAGACATGAAAATGTTGTTGAATATTTAGGTTCTTCAAATGAAGATGGGTTTTTAAACATCTTTTTAGAATATGTCCCTGGTGGTTCAATTTCTCAAATGTTATCATCCTATGGGCCATTAGAAGAATCATTAGTAAGATCTTTTGTAAAACAGATTCTTATTGGTATATCTTATTTACATAGAAAAAATGTTATTCATAGGGATATTAAGGGAGCTAATATCTTAATCGATACTCAAGGGGTTGTAAAAATTACAGATTTTGGTATCTCTACCAAACTTCCAAAAAGAGTTAGAAATCAATGGTTAAAAAAGAAAAACTCTGATGGTTCTGCCGAGGATGAACAAGATGATGAAAGAAAAGCTTCTTTACAGGGTTCAGTTTATTGGATGGCACCAGAAGTTGTTAAACAAATTACTATAACCTCTAAAGCTGACATCTGGTCTATTGGTTGTGTAATTATAGAAATGTGTACTTCAAGACATCCATTCCCTGAATATTCACAAATGCAAGCTTTATTTAAAATTGGTACAAATGTAACTCCAAAACTTCCTACAAAAGCAGAATTTGATGAAGAAAGACTTTCAAGTAATAACAGATTCAAGCATAATAAAATTACAGATTTATCAAATAAAGGTAGAGTATTTTTAAGTAAATGTTTGATCTTAGACTTCCAAAGAAGACCTAATAGTGTTGATTTATTAAATAGTCCATGGTTGAATCAAGAGTTATTATAAAAATAGAATGGTTAGATTTTATAAATATGGAATATGCGATATATTTATCACGTGTTTTATTTATAAATTTAATTATATTTCAAAAAAAAAAAAAAAAAGCGCACATGCTTTAATGGGTCATGCATTTCTTTTTTTTTTTTAAATTAAGTCCTATAACTTCTATTTTTTTTTTTTTTTTTTTTTTTTTTTTGTATGAAATTTGTTTTTTTTTTTTTTATGTTATAAACATCATACACAATTTTTAACATTTTTTACCTAATTAGGAAAAAAATTAAGTGAATTTAAAAAAAAAAAAAAATTTTTAATATCAATCAACAAAAAATATATATATTTATGAAAACACATGATACAAACCCTAAATTTTTCAAACGTGATGTGTTTATTGAAAAAAAAAGTGAAATAAGGATAGAATCCAATATATTTTTTAAAAAAAAAATTAATAAAATAATTAGAAAGGAATATTTAAATAACAAAGTACTATAACAACAAACAAAACAAATCACGTTTTACCAAAAAAAAATTAATTAATCAATTAAAAGATTGAATATTATTATCATTTTAAGTATTAAAAAAGATAATAATAATTTATAAAAGGAAAGATTATAATTAAAACCAAATAAGAATTTAAGTATAACTATTAGTTTATATTTAAAACTTAATAAAAGAAGAAGAAAAAAAAGTCGTAACTAAACAAATTTTAAAATATGTCTGCTAAAGAAGTTGAAGATTCTAACATTGCTACTGAATTACAACCAACTGAAGAAGTTAACACTTCTAACAATGATGATAATGTTGAAGTTGCTGTTGTAGCTGAAGAAGCTGGTGAAAAAGAAACTGAAGAAAATAAGCAAGAAGAACAAAATGATGATGATGACGATGCTGTTGCTGCTGCTGTTGCCGCTGCTGCTGCTGGTGATGAGCAAATGGCTGACAGTGAATCAAAGAAGGATGATGAAAACAAAGAACAACATGAATTATTAGATGCTATTTTAGAAGCACAAGGTGGTGACGAAACTAAAAATGAAATTGTCAATGATGAAGACAAGAAAAAAGAAGATGAAGAAGAACCACCAAAAAAGAAACAAAAAACTTCTAAAAAAGAATTAGCTGCTGCTACTGGTGATTCTGCTGTTAATGGTGAAGGTACTCCAGTTATCGGTGCTAGCCAACAACAAATCTTAGAAAGAACTGTTCAAAGAAAAGAATCTCATAAGGAAGTTGAAAGAAGAAGAAGAGAAACTATAAACATTGCTATTAATGAATTAAGAGAATTATGTTATGAACAATTACATGATAGATCTAAATCCTTAAATGGAACTCATCCTTCTTCTACAAGCAATCACTCTAAATCTGAAGTTTTACATGCTGCTTGTGAATACATTAGAGAATTAAAGAGTAAGTTATCCGCTTTAGAAATGGAATATGAAAATTCTAAATCTAACCATAGAGTTGAAATGAGCAAGGAAAAATCTGCTAAAGAAGCTTTAGAACAAGCTTTAGCTAATGAAAAGAAAGAATAAGTTTTACGTTTAGTTTTAATTTTTTAAAAAAACAGTTGGATTTAAAAAAAAAAAAAAAAAAAAAAAAAAAA